>JAMZEH010000051.1:1452500-1535000 GCA_024699665.1 Ostrea denselamellosa
TATATTCTTCTACTATGCCAAATACTGTCTGACTTATTTCATATCAATTGTTAGGCCGTTCTTGGCACACTGATTCTGACTTCGGATTACTCCGTTTACCTGATCAAGATACAGGGCTGACGGTGGGGTGGGTGTGACCGGTCAACAGGGGATGTTCACTCCTCCTAGGCACCCGATCCCAGCTCTGGTATGTCCTGAGGTTCGTGGTTGCCCATTTCTCTGATTTGCATTTTCTATAGGAATTACGAGGTTGAGTTCTTTTCGTTACCTTAGCCTTTTCATTTCCAAATAGTAAAAAAAGATTCACTTAGCCAAATTAGTGGTGATTACGTATTCAATGTTAGGAAGGAACCTTTCCTTCTGAATATTATAAAAGCGTTTTGGAATTTTCAAAATATTCGAACAAAATTTATTGAGAACACCTCATCAGTTTTGTTTTGTTTTTGATCTTTTGATAGTAAACACAATTACAGAGGGATTCTGAACTCATTTGCAGGTGTTGCTATTGGTTATTTATAACTCTTGTTTAGGTTTGATGTTGACACTTGCATACATTATATATATAGACTAATATACATAAATACCCTACTCAAATTATATCCTGTAGAGATAAAGATTTACCACTATCAAATTGGTAGCAAAGTGCTGATTGACAGAAAATCCGGCAGTCATGGATAGTTCCTGGTCATTCCACCACACAGGTACCTATGTGAAATCCGGCATCACAGCACATCTCTAAGCATGCTACTGCTATATCACATTATTTTTGAAACAGAAAATCACTCTCAAGCATATAGTAATTCTAAATTATATACTGGTACATCACATCAGCATGTAATAGCAATACATTACCTATGTGTGAACACTATTGTAAACTTTATCAATAAACGCTAAGGCCCTCGGGCGATAACATATACGATAGTGTTTCTGCAGATTTTGTGAATGTGTGGATGCCATTGTGCAGACATTCTGAGAGTTTATAGAAGTCTCGAATTTTATTTTGAATTTAAATCCCTGATGATTATTTTAACTTTCTACAGGAGTAATAAAAATGTGTTAAAAACATGAATTTGCAAATAGCCATCTGATTTTTACTTTGCGGGCTAAATATATAGCACATGGGGCCCATGTAGTGATGTTGTCACAGATAGCCTCAATATACCTTTATTTGTTTTACATTATGACATCATTGATAAATTAAGCCTATACTTGTAATAAAACAAACACAAGATGGACAATAATCAATGCAGGTAGTCTTTCCATTTTAACTTTATTTACAATACAACAGCGGGATACACACAGTTCACGCTTGTCCGAACAATCGATATAGCCTAAAGTATAATATTTTTTTAAATAGAACAACATGGAAAATGTATGTGTGTCAACCTCAACTCAAAATAACCTCTCCTCATGACGATGCGCGGGAAAATTATTATTCTCTGTAGTTTCCGTAAAATCGCGCTGTAGAAATTCTTTCTTCTCACTATCTTACTTTTTGCACCGTAAAACTACTCTCCTCGTTATGTGATATGGTAAAAATTATGCAGTCACGTTTTATGCCTTTATTTTAATTCATTACACGTGTGAATTCTTCCTTGAAAATGTTTTCACTTATCCTACAATGTGCTTGACAAAAATAGAATGAGCTGTTAAAAGGTAAGGTTTACTCAATATTCTTCTATAGTGATATTTTCTGTTCAATGCTCTATCAATTCTAGCTGAATTTTTGGTACTAAAAGTTCCAATCAGCAAAGGTTGGGAGAGGCCACTAGGCTGATATAATATATATTTTCTTAAACCAAATGAACAAGTCAACATAAAAACAATATTCAATCTTGTAATTCCTATAGAAAATACAAATCAGAGAGATGGGCAAACACGGACCCCTGAACATACCAGAGGTGGGATCAGGTGCCTTGGAGGAGTAAGCATCCCCTGTTGACCCGTCGCAAATGCCGTGAGCTCTATATCTTCATCAGGTAAACAGAATAATCCGCAATCGAAATCAGTGTGTCACGAACGGCCTAACAAATTGGTATGAAACAGGTCAGACAGCATTTAACCTGATGAAATGTTGTACTGGAAAACTAGATCGTTATAACGACCATAAACGTTGCGAATGCTGATAAGGATCGATATGGATTATGTCAGGAAAAAAAGAGGAGTGAACCCCTCCCCCATTTAACAGACTTAATACGTACCTTCTTCATTTGTAATAAAGATTATCTATAACATATAACTTTAAACTATATAATATGATATTTTGTTTGTATTACAATGTAATTATATGTACTATCCCGACTTCTTAAGGTATTATTTGTGTGTTGAATATTTTATCTTTCTATTACGTATCAGAGTACTCTCCAACCGATAAAAATCCTAAGAAAAAAAGAAAAAAGATGAAGATCTTAATAAAAACATTTTAAGTCTAAATAATTTAAACTACTACCATAGAAATTCCATAATTAATGAAACATTTGTAATTTCAACTTGCATAGTAGATATTATATAGGACACTGTAATAGTTTATACTATTGTTAATTTCTTTATAAGACTCTCATCCTTTTCAACTGTATTTCGCGCAATATCAACTGATTGATTGATTGATTATTTATTATTTTCCGCCACACTCAACAATTTTTCAGTTATATGGTTTTTATTGGTGGAGGAGAGAACCCAGATACAATGTACACTGTACCTGGGAAGAGACCACTGACCTTCCAAAATAAATTGGCAAAATTTCTCAGCCATATCGGCTCGAGCGAGAATCGAACCAGCGCCGACTAGAGGTGAGAGGCCTTGTGATTTTGAGCGCGATGCTCTAACTACTCGGCCACGGAGGCCCCTTATCAACTTCGAAGTTACTTTTCAATTGAAATACTTATTGTGACGTTTTAGTACTTTTGTGTATTTAATCTTGCGTTACGTTGCAATGATCAATAAACAAGACTGATGAAAACCGGTAACACGGTCGAAATATCTAATTTATTCAAGTGTGTAGTGTGTTTTTTACGCCTATAAAAAGCTCTCTCTCTCCATCTATCTATCCATCTATCTGTATATATATATATATATATATATATATATATATATATATATATATATATAGTAGTATATTACAATATCACAAAGCCGATTGAGTATATACTCGACTAGTTTCTTCAATTCTTCAGAAGTATACTGAATATTGCTTAGATACACAATAACACAGGGATTGCAAAGTAATATCATAATATATTGTTACGCGTCAATGTGACGCAATAATATAATACCGGAAAATTGTAATATTACAAAAATACGGGTCGAGGAGGGGGGTAAATAGTAATTCTTTATAAAACTAAATTATGCAGCATTAAAGCATAATGCTACATTTAATCAAGGTTTACATTTTTGAATAGATAGTTTTTTCTTTGGTTTCACGTTCTTTTTCCGTTGTTTTCTTTTGTAGAATTTATAAAGTGGGAAAAAGGTAAACTTGAATTAATGTGTTTAGCGCAATTTCAAATGTGTTCGCTTACATGGGTACACTGGTATTTGGGTTCTCGGATCCGTTGTCGGTGAACGATCATGTGGTGTCGTATGGTGTCTCCTGTCTGGCTGATGTAATTCTCACCGCATCCGACCCCGGGAATCTCTTAAATAAGGTTGAAACTTACAAAGGTCATTGACGTTTTCACTATAAATTTACTCCCGTTTTCAAACATTTCGGATCCTTGTGTTATTTACAGACACATAGCACATCTTGATTTGTTACATTTAGTGATGATGGGAGGTTTTTTATTATTAACTGTTAAAGTGGTCTCGGGTTAGAATTGATTTTAGTGAAGGACTTTGTCGTTTGGTTTTGATGATTTAACTAGATTACAAAACCCTTTTCATGTCTCAAATGGCTTCTACAATAGGGAGGTTATTTTTTAAAATATATTTGAAACACTTCCGGATGTTGAAACGTGTGACACAATTAACAGACATATTTCGCCGTTAGGAGGCCCCTTCTTTCATGCGATTTTGCTTTGTTAATTCCGTTTTCAATTAATTCCCAGGATAAGGTCACTGTTAAATTATGCTTTTATTTAATTCTGCGAGACGAATGTCGCTTCAAAAATGTTCAGCGGGTCACTCGCGGTTTCTCGTTGTTTACCAACACTTCCGACTTCGTCAAGTTGTGTATTAGCAGCATGCAGAAAAACGTGAATTTTGTTGATCATCACGAAATTGACATACATGTGTATTAGTCTGAGGTGTAAGATGGGGACATATTTGCTTATGATCGCTTGATAAGCCACCGTCCATCAAATTCAACGGAAGACTTTGTCAAGCTGACGATGTTGCGGTGTAACTTGCACAAGACCAAGCTGTCTAGTAGCCGTGATGGAAGATGAAAAGAACATATTAAACTCAATGAAACATATTTAACAGGTAAATGAGAGTGATTACAAATTTTTGTTGAATTTTATATGATTACACAAAACACAATATATAATCATTTTTTATTATATCGCTTGTTTTAATCCAAACACTTTGCTAATTATATATTTGATAATTAAATAATGAATACTGTTCTTAGAAACTCTTTCAAGGTGTAGTAAGCCACCTTAACAACATCATAATACTAAACGTTTGATAATTTAAATCACAATTATTTATTATTCATTATAGTTTACAAAATAGCTTTTGTTTGCAGTGTGGTATGGACTGCCTGTATGAAATACCTTACTTACTGAAGGGGCCTCCGTGGCCGAATGGTTAGAGTATTGCGCAAGGCCTCTCACCCCTAGTCGGCGTGGGTTCGATTCTCGATCAAGCTGATATATGTGAGAAAGTTTGCCAGTTTACTTTCGGAAGGTCGGTTGTCTCTTCCCGGGTACATTCTATATGGGTTCTCTCCTCCACCTACAAAAACTGGACGCCACCAGATAACTGAAAAATTGTTGAGTGTGGCGAAAAACTACAATCAATCAATTTACTTACTGAAATTCAATTTTTATGCTTTTTAGAAATTAATGCAATAAAAGATTTGATATAGATAAATTAAGGTCTTTCATATATATTTATAAAGTTATTTATAAAAAATATATAAATATAGAGATTTTACTGGACCTGATCACGTAACAAAATGATCCCACTAAATGGTTTAAAATGGACTGGGCTATAATATCTTTTTTTGAATGACTGACAATATTGCAACCAGATTTAACCAAGACAAAACATAATGTATGCTGGCAAGGATAAACTTAATCATATAGATAATATGCTCTCTAATTTAAACATTAAATAATATTTGAAAATAATTATTTATCAATTAACACTTGAGTCACAAGTCTTTCATTTCTAATACTCAGCTCGTTCAGTTGGAAGAATTTTAAGTATGAATAGTGACTGTTGTAGAACTTTCATTCAATGATTTTTCACAATTACAACGAGTATCTATGATCACTGCTCAATGTTTTTCACTGAACAAAGTATATCTGAGAATGCTTAAGGACAAGGTGCGACGTTTCTGACATTTTCTCTAAAATTATTTTTTTCATCTCCTCGAAAAGAAGAGTTCTTGTATTATAGGTTTAGATTTTGTAATGTAGTAATATTACTCACTCTTTTACATCGGTTTGGGTAACTCAGTAGTTAGATTACCTACTTGTAACGTACGGGTCCCAGGTTTGATACCCCAGTGCTCTAAAGATTTTTCTCTCTTTCTTTATTATAGTAATGTTCATTTATAGAGCTAAACTTACATTTTTACTTGCACAACGACGAATCAAAATCTGATAACTCTAAATCAGACATGGTGACAGACTCATTGTTTTTGTAGAAATGAGGTAGAATGTAAGTAAACTGTACGCTGATTTCATGAAAAATTATTATATTATTGAGAAACGTGCACCAGTATGTCCCTAAGGTATATATATATTCCTTTCATCGACATCACATCAATTCTGTGCTTATAAAAGTAGTGGCACACAGTAAATTCATGTTTTCATGTTTTGAAGAAGTTAATTGTATATATATATCAATAAAATTGATACGAATAATCTGTGCTGTTTATTACCATATAACAGAGAAGGAAATGAAAGTATTAATAGAGACAGAAAATGTTACTTTTCATTTTGTTTTAAATTGTATATAAGTATAATAACCTATTTGTACTGAATCAAAGAGGTAGGAAAGCAGATAGATAATACGTAATGTAGGTTTGTGTTCAGCAAGTTCTATTCTTGTATACAAGTGATATGAATGGTAACGTACAACTCTGAGGAAGCACCTTTATTGGTTAAGTTGGAGCAAAGATAAATGAAAGTCCGTTGATATGATTTTGACATTTGGAAAGGAATGAACCAACTGGTGGAGCTTGGATAAATGATTATTGCAAATCCTAGTGTAGATCTGTGGGAATGGATCTCCTGCTGTACTCGGGTTGTTTTTAATTCGCAGATATTATATGTCCCCTTTTTACCCCCCCCTTTTTTTTTTAAAATTGATTTCAATGAGCCTGAACCATTAGTTCAAAGTTTAAATTCTCTAATATTTGATAATCTATTATCAACTTAATGTCACAGAATACCATTTTAAAATGTATACACTCGGATGTGGATTTGAGTATATCAAGCTTTAAGTATGACAAGATGTCGCACAATCTCTATTTTTAAAGAGTCTATTGGCTTTCCTAAAAGTTGATATAAGCAAAATGGTCAGAGAAGGAATGCCTCTATAGTGGCTCAGCTTTCACGGAATTTAGTAATCTTATTAATATTGTACTTTGGTTTTCTGAACAAATGACGCCATCGTTTCCTCTGCGTAGACTTTTCCAGGGTTGGGACAGGATGAAGTTTGACATAATACAAAGTAGACACACATCTCTGTCTTCCCGTTATCTGAATTGCAGACCGTTCGTGCTGCTATATTTTGTCAAAAGCAATTCTGTTACCAGTGTAAACAATACCAACCGGAAGTATCACTGCTGAACATTTTGTTCATATCACATGCAAAAATTCACGGGTGTTCCGAATGAACTCAAAACGTGCCTATTCATTTCCATCTGATTTCATTGTAAATTATAATGTAGGGGTCAGAGTGTTAAGAATATTGAAAATTTTTATCAGTTGACCTTCACCTTTTTCCTATATAATAAAAATTCGTCTAAATAGCGTCTCCATGTTGTTCTAATAAAATATATAAAGTTTTGTCCTAATTTTTCCTTAACCATAATGTATATTTTCTCTTCTAAAAATCCTAAAACGAATGTTGCATAATTCATTGCAACTTTGGTTCCCGTGCCTAACTATAAACCATATAATTGAAATGCATAAAAAAGTCCAAGAATTATTAGGAGACTTTTTAAAATTACGTCTTTTGGAAATCTGTCATGCAAAAGATTGGGAAATTTATCTATCCAATGTTTTATGGCGATTAATCGTAGGTCATGTGGAATGTTAGAGTTGAGGCTGGTTATACTAAAATTCATTCTGAGTCGACTGTCTCGGGAAATTGTGTTTAGAAAATCTACCGTATTTAACTACAAAAGAATTTGTTAAACTTTATTAAAGGAATGAGTTGATTTTTTTGGTGACGTTTTGCAATTGCTGATATCAGCAAAACTGTCACTTATTACATATTTAGGGACTTTTAGGGGATTAATGTTCGAAACTTTTTATCCCTTAAACGAAAAATATTTTGAAAGCCTCAAATAACATAAATTGGTCAGAATTTAATTCCAAACAATTTGTCATCTTCAAATTTTGTCTTACGTACCCTTTTTAGGAACGCAGGGGATGCCCCTAAAACTGAATACCCTATATATCTTGAAAACTAAAAAAAAAATATTAAACATTATCAAACAAAAGTTGCAGATAATGACAAGACCTGTTTGACCGTATAAAAGTTTAGGGCCAACTCTTTAAATAAAGAGATGTGAGGGGTCAGAAATTAAACACAACTTGTTAATCATCATTGAAGCAAAGTTGTTTGTTCTGAGCATTTTGCAACCGATGGCGTCTGCAAAATGATCACTGATTACGTAACAAGGGATTTCGAAGGGAATAATGTATAAAATGTTCTGCTTTCTGTATAAAAAATATTTTGTAAAACATTATATAACTTAAATTGGTCAGAATATTTTTGACTTTAAATATTTTGATTACATAACTATTGATTTATAAGGAATAACATAAGACATTTTAATCAGATATTATCAAAATGTAGCGATATCTCCTGCATGTGTTGTTTATATCTCCCACCTGATTTGATACAAAAGAGATTGTTCTGCATAAATCGAGGCAGCCTACTGACAAACAAGTTGACGTTACAGGGTTTTGTGCAGTCTCGTCTAAAGTCCGAATTTTGCAAATTCTATTATCGTTACAGCGATCTAGTTTACCAATACAACCTTCCATTAGGTCAAATGATGTCTGACGTGTTTCATACCAATTGTTAGGCCGTTCTTAATGCTGATTGCGGATCCATTTACCTGGTCCCTAAATCATCGTGCACATATCTGGATGTCTTGAGTATTCTGTTGGGCAACTGCCCTTGCATCATCTCAAACAATATTTCATAATTTGGGAAATGTACTTGAAACAATGGAGTTTCTGACCCCTAAACCATATACACTTCTGCTGCATATATCAAGATGCACTGAGTATTCTGATAGGCAAGTGCCCTGGGCTTATCACAACCCTCATTAGGTTTTGGTCATTCAGATATCATTAAATTAGTTGGGATTCCAAACCTTAAAGCAAAAACAAAATTCTCATTGCGCATGACAAAATGATACGAGGATCAGGTTCCTATTCGCCTTGAAGTTATTGACAAGTATGAACGGATTATAAAAGCTGCTGAGTGACATAAATCAACAGGTTAGGCATTATTCTACATGTGTATGTTTCGTTTTCCTTCGATTATCATCGGAACTTGTTCAAGCAAACGTTTCAAAGCGGGTACCCCTAGATTTCGTTTTTCACCTTGTGAAAAATAGTGATAGCACCGCACTAGGAAGATTAATTTCGGATTATTTTCATTTCTCATGTAACCCAGTGCATGTGGACGGACCAGGTTACCAACCAAAGTATACCCGAACTTTTTATAGAAATTCTGGGTAGAAAGAAGTCTATTTTATCAATAATGCAACAGTGCTTAAAAAGAATGTGGCACCACTGAAATCAGGGGAAATGTTTTGTTACAGGTTTGACAGTCTTGCAAGTGTTAAGATTACCACCGAATTATTTTTATTTTAATCCATTATTTTATTGACCTGTTTCTAAATAGTGTGTCTTGTGTGTGTGCCTTGTTTTAGAGAATACAATACACATTAATTAAAAGGAAGAAAAAAAAACTAATAGTCTTTAAACCATGATTTATTCAATGTTCATTATACACGTACATTCCGTGATACATAGTCACAGAATGACTTTATATTGCATAATCAACAGAAACATGCTTATACTAACAGTTATACGGTAAATGACACACATACTTCAGAAACAACATATTCACACATACAAACATACACCAAAAGAGTTACGATGTGAATTGTTCATCTGTCTGTTCATAAAATTTACACATTTTCCTCTGCTCCAAAACCAAATACTGACACTCGAGGTACAATTATGACGTCATCAGTTCACGTTCATATTGTTCAGTTATAAATCCTATCTGTTTCACGGATTTTATTCCAGCAAATATCTTTTACAATCTACCTTAACTTACCAGCGTTTCCTCTTCTCACTTAAAACAAATTATTCCTGGGTGAAAGGGAATTTAGTTGTTTCTCAAATAAATGGTCAGACCCATCTTCAATGGGAGATAATAGGAAAACTACATGGTTGATATTTCAGAATTCGTCTCTCCAGAACCACTTGGCCTATTTCAACCAAATTTAGTACAATGTATATTTGGATAATGGGGATTCGAGTTAGTCCAAATCATGCGCCCATGCTTCTTCAAAGGGAGATAATTATAATATAGCATGTTCATTTAGTTGTCAAGTGCCTAGAGGTGAGGTGTGATTATTTACGATATTATTGCATGGAGGTCGATTGCTACACACAATGATTCGAGATGATGTAGCAAGCTGATTAGATATCCACGTATCGTAGGTCCTAGATGAAATACACGGTGCTGAATTATTTTTCAGTCGACTTTCTTCACCAAACATCAAAGTTTAATGTAATACCTCATATTTTTGGTACCAACATTGTGGGGGAAAAAAATCTTTAAAACAGATAATTTTGTATCAGATATGAATTATGTCTAGCCGTAATTATTTTGTAAACAACAAATGCCCAAGTAAAGCATGGTTTACGTAGCTTCTCCTTCTGAAGAGTTCCATTTTTAATTCCGAAATCCCGTATGAATGTAAAAGTACAGCATAGAAGTATTAGATATAGTAAACAAAGTATGCTGATAAATATATCAAGAAAGGTACGGGGTAAGTTAGGGGATGTCCTGTGGATGAGACAGTTGTTTGATCGCCAGTGGTAGTCATATCTGTGAACATAACTAAAACGTGAACGTACACACAGAAACTATTGTAGCACATCGTGAAATCTGCTGCAGTATTGCTTTAGGCCACGCAAAGTAAATACTATCATTTACGTCATTCTTCAGAAACACAACGCACTTGTCTTTTTCCTTACAAAGTTTATTGCTAATTTAAAAAATACTGAAAACACTTTCCCTTCATCTACATTGTAATATGCAGTCTTTTATGCGTCTGCATGCACAGACATCTTCTATCTCTTTTTAATTCATTATACAGTTTACTAAAACAAAACGTGTAAAACTTATAAGACGAAGTACAATTCAATGTAGTCTCATTAACACATTACAACCATACCTTGCCTGTCATCATAATAAAGATGTACAAAATCAGTATTTATGAATTATATTTTTACATCAAAATGGGAATGAATGAATATACTATGTTAATCGATGTAATTTGTGACGTGATGTGCATGACCGATCACGGTGGCTCAGTGGTAGAGCTCTCGCCTCGTGAACGGAAGGTCGTGAGTTCGAGCCCCGCTCGGGCCGGCCGCGTCAAACCTAAGACGTTAAAATAGGTAGTGATTGCTCCTTCGCCAAGAGCTCGGCATTACGAAGTGAGAGTCACGGGTCTTTCGGATGGGACCTTATAAACGGAGGTCCCGTGTCGCAGCAGGTGTGGCACGTAAAAGAACCCTCACTGCTAAAAGCCATTAGTGCTAAGCATAGGTCTAAATTTGCAGCCCCGTCACCGGTAATAGTGACAGTCGCCGGATAGCTGAAAAATTGCTCAGGCGACTATAAATAAAAAACAAACAAACAAACAAATAAAACTAAATAGAGCATCGATACACACTCCTGAATAGAACATTAATATAACCTAATCCTGACTCCTCTGTAACTAGAAACATCAGCATATCTTTTTACACAGCTGTCTATACAAGCAGTTTATTTGCAAACTTTGAAAACAGATTGACGAAGATGACACTGCAGTCAAAACATTTTGATGATTTCACCACATTCTAAACCATTACACTTCTGTTGCCACAGTCTAAAACATTCTTCTATCGCCAATACTTAAAACATTACCCTTCTATCGCCACAGTCTAAAACATTGCACTTCTGTCAACACAGATTAAAACATGACACTTCTGTCACCACGGATTAAAACATGACACAGAACCACAGATTAAAACATGACACTTCTGTCACCACGGATTAAAACATGACACAGAACCACAGATTAAAACATGACACTTCTGTCACCACAGATTAAAACATGACACATAACCACATATTAAAACATGACACAAAATCACAGATTAAAACATGACACAGAATCACAGATTAAAACATGACACAGAACCACAGATTAAAACATGACACTTCTGTCACTTCATATTAAAACATGATACAGAACCACAGATTAAAACATGACACTTCTGTCACCACAGATTAAAACATTACAATTATGTAACCGCAGTGTAAAGCATGACACTTTTGTCACCAAAGTGTAAAACATGACACTTCTGTCATCGATGTTTAATACACTCTACTCTCTCGGTTCATTCTAAAACATTGCACTTATCTGGCCCCCGACCAAAGCGTTTCTTACTCATCTAAAACCGTTCGTTTCCTGAAACCGTTTGTTCCCTCATGGTCATTCAGATCTCGTGTGTCAGTCATTATTCCATGTCAACATGGAGCTTGGTCAAGGTGGAGGAAGGTTATCGTTCTTAATACAACAAAATGCATTAAAGTTGTACAAGCCTGCGTTAGCTATTCTGCAGCCTTCTGTGTACTTAAATTATGTGATCGAAGTTTGCGCGCCATTATCAGACACTAGATACAAGGGGTGGAGGTGTGTCATACTTTTTGACAATAATAATTATCTCTTATTTTAAAAAGAGAAACAATGGGTAACTGACACGCCTAGTAACTCTTTTATAGAATTGGTGAATGATTAGAAGTACGCTTGATCAGTTATCAATCGAAACCATGTAGCGAAAAATGACAGCCCTCCCCTTTAAGAAATGAAAGCTGGATTATAGGTGATGAACACTCTAAATCTGCTCACTTCTCAACGATGTAGGATTCTGAAGATCGGACCAATCGCTTCTGTAATGCTTGTCAATTACCTTTGACAAGTCAACTTTCTAATTCTCCTCCGGCTGGTCCCCTCCACTTTGGAAAAGATGACAAATACCTTATATTATATGTGAGTGACAGTTCATGTCGACTTCGAGTGGCAATTTGGTTGTCCTCTGTCCATCTTCAAATTACCACATGGTTTAACAATTAAAAATCATTGATATAATGACGTTTTAGAAGTACCATTATTTGAATAACTATTAACCAATCGAAATGGGAAGCAAGAATAAAACTTATCAACAGAAACAATGTTATAATGAAAGTGTTCAAATAAAATCGTATGTAGCCAGAACTGTAAACGGACACAAAGATGTTGAATTAAATTTTGAAAAAAAATATATTAACAAAATCAAATAATAAAAAAAAAGCTATGGAATGCAAAATATAGGAAATAGAAACAAAAATGTTGAGATAAGATTGTAAAAATCGAACGTTAAAAATAATTGTGGCACTGATATACCACATCGGTATGATTTCTTTTGGTGGTATATTGTTTAACGTCACACTCCAGAATTTTACCACTAATATGAAGACGTCACCATTGCCTGTGAAGGGCTGCACATTTTAGGTCTATGCTCGGCGCTTACGGGGCTTTGAGCAGGGAGAGATATTTATCATGCTACACCAGCTGTGACACTAGGCGTCTATTTTTGCGGTTTCCTCCGAAAGACCGACCAATTTAGTCGCCTATAACAACAAGTAAGGGGTATTGAAAACCTATGCTAACCCGGACCCCACGGAACCTTTCTGAGAAAGAGAAACATTGGGAAATCAAACTAAGAAGTATTATTGACAAAAAGTATATAATAGAAAAATGTACAAGTATGGATATTTTACATTGTATATAGATAAGATGAATGCATTGATGCGAGTGCATTGATGTGGGGGACGTACCAGTAGGAGTGATCGTTGTAGTGGCCGCATCGGTTGTACCATTACCAGACGGAACTATTATGGAGTTCAAGGAACAATTCCTGGTTATTTCCTGAAGTGGTAGGTACTTTAGTAGTGTTCCATTCAGATGACTGGGTGTGTGACAGCTGGGTTCGACCTGACTCTTTAATATCAAATTCTTGGTTTTGGCGGCTGTGAGAAATCCGACTAATTCACAATCGCAGTGAAGAGGATTCCCGTCCAAGAAACTTCAAAGTATTTTGGATAATATGTAATATTACGTAATCTTTATCTATAATGTAGTGAGTAAACCTTGAATTACAATTACAAATTAAATTATTGTCTATGTATTTTTTTTTCTAAATTATGTGTTTTAGTGACTAGATCATACATAATATTGTATGTTAACTTTCTCAATATTTCTCTTATTTTCAGGCATCAAAATGAAGAAGACTTAGTATCACGAGATGTCAAATATGATTCAAAATTTAGTTTTCATTTAGTATAGGATCACACACACACACACACACACACACACACACACATATATATATATATATATATATATATATATATATATATAATATATATATATATATATATATATATATATATATATATATGGCAAGTTTAATTGAACAGAAATACTTACACAGATAGTAATTGTGATGCTCTCTCAAAACTTCCATTTTCTATCCTTGATATATTATTATAACCCAAGTCTCTAAAAAACAGAAAATACAGATGTATATACATATTTCTAATACAATCGCTCCGTGCAAGAAACATTTTGTGCGGTACTACCGTTCAAGCCTCGCCCTTACAAATTTACAGAGCGTGTAAATCCAATAAATGCTAACATATTTTGGTTTCCTTTATCAAATATTCTTCAATTAATTTGTAAGAATTCTTTTAAAAGATTTAAATTCACTTTTTCCAAAAAAAAAATATCCTTAAATCTAATACCGTGATTTGCCGAAAATAATATACACTTGTGTGTAATGTACAACCCCACCCCTTATTTTAGGCCTGAAAATTGTTGGAAAAAACGCACTTCGGATGTGTAATGCACAGGAAAAAAATTGAGCAAGCGATAATCTAGGGTAATTTTCACTGAATATATTTGAGGAAATAATGAATTTTAAACAAATAATAATAATTTGCTATCTCTGAAACTATAGTTTTGAGGTAACAGTTATTTGAGTAATGTTCACTGCATGCTTTCGGGGAAAATACATTGTGTGTAAATTTTAGCAAAATAACGAGATTTTGTAGCGTTAAGGTTTTAACAGATTCTATATTTCCTTTGTTGAGACTTAATTGAATTCAATTCAATAGTCGACGATATAGCATAAAATCAAAATATTAAACTAGTGTTTAATTTATTGTAATCAAAACACGTACCTCGTGTGATGCGCAACGGTGCAATTTATCAACTCCCTCGTTAATCATGAAAATGATTGAGATGAGAGACATTTATAGATGATATAAATATTGAGAGATCTGCCTGTGGAAACAAAGCTTAGAGAAATAAAAAGTTGTATAAGGATGGGTAACGTGTTCCCTGATACCAGTTATTTACGGCAAAAATATAAGTATCGTGAAAATCGGGCAGTATGTCAAATTATGTCTACGACATTCTGCACGATTTTATGTCAATTAATATTTCTTTACCCGGAGAGGGTATCTGCCAAACTGATGGTACAAGCGCATGGTACACAACAATGGCTTCGTAAAACATGTTGTGGTCGTCCTCCCGTCTCATTATTTCTTTTACGCAAGAAACGTTGTTTCAAAATCCCACATTAGCATTTTATTAAAAAGTATTAATAAACCTTAAATATACGACACTAACCTTTTAGCGGCAAATCATTGTCTAACCTAGGTTCGTTTATTTTAGCACGTTACATAATATTGAATTGTGGTATAAGAGGTAAACAGCATGGATGAAGGCTGTGTCCCTGAGTGAAACATTATAACGCCAAGTTTTACCTAAAACAAATGGTCAAAACAAAGTAAATACAACGTCGAGCAGGTATAATATTCATTTTCAAAAAAAACATTTTTCCTTCACCATTTTCCACCCCGTTTACTATTATCATCATTTTAATGGTTTAATGGCTCCGTAAAGACCCGAATATCGAAGAGTGCAGGCCACACCTACGATTTCATCTCAACCTGTAACAAAGCGTGCAGGCCACACCTACGATTTCATCTCAACCTGTAACAAAGCGTGCAGGTCACACCTACCATTTCATCTCAACCTGTAACAAAGCGTGCAGGCCACACCTACCATTTCATCTCAACCTGTAACAAAGCGTGCAGGTCACACCTACCATTTCATCTCAACCTGTAGCAAAGCGTGCAGGCCACACCTACCATTTCATCTCAACCTGTAACAAAGCGTGCAGGCCACACCTACCATTTCATCTCAACCTGTAACAAAACGTGCAGGCCACACCTACCATTTCGTGCAAACCGTGCAGACCATTCAAGAAACGGGAAGCGTTTCGTGCAAACCATTCATTGCAAATCGTTCAGCGTTCCGTGCAAGAATCATTTTCTTCCGTTCCGTGCAAGTGGTGTAGTAGTGCGTTTCAGGGACTGTACCCGTCATGTACCCGTCATGAACCCTTCGATCACTATGCAACTCAGCAATGGGACAATAAGTGGAAAACTACATTAAAGCGGATCATTATGTGGAAAAAAGGATCGGGTGTAAGAAATCATTCCTATCATAATCAAAATAAATGTTTATAGATAGAATAGAGTGATCAACCAAACATCGACCGTTCTACAATTTAAAGGATGCTCCGAGACTTCGTTCATTTTCTCAAGGAAAGTTTTATGTAAGCTTTAATAGGAGATACCATACCACCACCTAACTGTTTAGTCGAAATTTAGACATAATGTACAACAGAAAACGATGTGATGTCAATATCAAAGATGAATTTGTTAAACAAAATTACAAAACTTTTCCTCTGACAAAATAAGGTTTGTCTACGTATATCGTAGTGATCAATCATATATCAATATAAGTGTATCCAAGAAATGGAATACAGTATACTGATTGATGCTACAGATGTAGCCCATAGATTAAAGAAGTGGATAAAATGCATGTTTTAATGTGACCAGTGGAATAGGGAGTGGATTGTGTGTATGTTTTCAATATAGCCCATTGTGTATACTACGACCCCTGTACTTTTTGTGTATTGATATATCAAAAATGTTCAAAAGGGAAGGCATTCAAATCAATGGATATTCGGTGACATTTGACACAAATGCCATAATTTTCTATGAATTACAGCTCCGTTTACCATTTAATAATGCTTTATTCTCAAAGATAACAACTATGAACAACAATGAAGCCTTAGTTCAGTCTCAGTCACTAGTCAACTCTTTCAATAACTCTTATATTGGAATATAAAACTTTGCTAAATTTTCCCTGTCTTCTATTTAGAAAACCTTCTCCCAGTCCTTCTGGAGGAAAGTGAAATCCTATAACTAAAACTGATAAACCTCTAATGAATTCCTAATTTAATTTCTTAAAATTTCCAACTGTAAAATTCCAGAATAATGTCTATGTCTGAATTCAATCCAGATGATCAAACTACAAGTCAGAACACTTCCTTAACTAAAGTAAATGCTGCAAACACTTATTAGATACAATTCCTAATCAAATTTCAATGATTACCAAGCTTCAACACTAAATTGTAAGAGATCAAAGTTTCCAACTAAAGTTTACCTTCTCCGTGAACAATAGCAGAAAATGACCAAAATTCCTAATAAATTCTGGAAACTAATACAAAGTTCCTAAAACTATGCAAGAAATAATCCTAACTCTTTTAAGAACTAAAATCAAAACTGGTTAAGTCAAAATACAAAATACCCAACCCATCATAACGCCTACAAGTCTACACCCCCTAATGCACCTTCTCTAAGTAAATTCCGAGCAAAAGAGAGTGAGCGTCTCAGTATTCCTCTCTTTTATACTAAAACATGACGTAATGGTTGGAAAATGTAGGAAAATGTTGGCAATTTTGGATAACAGAGCGTGATATTTCCGGACGCGGTTTCTTGACTTCTGAAACCATAGGAAACTCTAATACATTACATGAATAAAAGTCAACAAGTACACCGTTAAGCAGAATAACACCAATTATCCACATGAAAATACAATAAATAATGCAATAGACCTCAATATCCCAAACTATCTTAACTTTCTGATCGGACTCGACATTCTGAATAAATAACTGACAAATCTGTCAACAATTCACAAGTCCGAGATTTCGATTAAAATGTCCATAATTAATTGAAAACAAATAAACTGCCAGTAAACAAGACAAATGATATGGAACTAGAGTTTATCTGGTGTGGAATGCTACTCGGAGATCCCATGCACAACAAGTAAGCTCAAAATATACTGCAACTTATCAGCTACGATTAGCTGATTTCAACACAAACATAAAACATGTGCATAAACTGTCATACTTTTCCTACATCGCGAATAGCTATCAGAATAATCTTCAAACTACTTAGAATATATAATGAAGCAAATCATTGAAATAGCAAGTGTTAATAACACTTAATTACATACAACTGTTAAAAATAGATATTTACTACCATGTTCAACAACTCTGCATAAAATAACACCTGTCAGGTTTCTGGTATATATATATATATATATATATATATATATAATCATTTGTTTCCTCGTTATACAAAATCCATATTCCGATTTTACATATTAAGTTTAATTTCAAAAAATACTTACATTCCACGTAATTTTGGCACGCCCTCAAAAATTCCTTTTTCAATCGTTGATAACTTATTATAACTCAAGTCTCTAAAATGAAAATGTAGATGTTTTATTACCCTGACGTATATCCAAATCTCTAATATAACTTCTACTGTAACTCGGGTATAATACTGTAAATGTTTTTGGTACAAATCTAAGTGTGTTGAATAATTACAATTCCATTTGAATCGTTTAATTTCCTTGATGCCTAGATAAAAAAGGACAACTATGTGGTATTTTTAGGTTCTTTCAGTTCTTCTTAAGTTTTGTTCTTATTTCAGATTTTCAACATATTTGACTTGAGCATCACCGCCGAGACATTATAAACTGGAAGATAAAAACAAACATTATGATCCAAGAAACATCGATGGTTCTAAAATTCAAATGATGTTCATTTTAATCAAAGAAGGTTTAATATGAGCGTGAACGGGAGAAATGAATGGTCTGATATGATAATATCACCTACTTCTTTAGTATAGATTTATGAATAATTTTCAAACGAAAAAGATGCGATAATTATTTGCATGTAGAAGCTTGGAAAACTTTCAGAAAACGGAAATCAATCCGGACAAGATTGACAACTCAAGTTAGAATAGGTCGTCAATATACCTTGCTTGTCTCAAAAACGCGAATAGATAGGACGACCCCGTGTCAAAGCAGGTGGGACACGATAAAGATTTATCACTGCTTAAATGCCATAACCACCGATGATAGGTCTAAATTCTGCAGCCCTTTACCAGCAATGGTGACGTCTCCATATGAATGAAATATTCTCGAGCTGGACGTTAAACAATATACAACCAACGACAACATTGCTACTGTCATTAAAATGCGTTCGCAATTTTGATTTATCCACGATACTCAACGCCTTAGAAGTGTGGGGTCAATATCTGGTCATTCCATCTTTTCAACACAAGATCATCTCGGGAAGACCCGTGGCTCTCAAATCTAATCCCGGGCGTTTGAAATACACACTACCTATGTCGTCTGTGGTCGAAAAGAACCCGAAATTCCAAACTTGTTATATCAATGTCCCCAACAGCAGGTGTGGCAAGATATCTACCCATCCCTGCTCAGAGATCGTAAGCAACGAGCATAGGGCTAAATTTTGTAGCCTTTCACTAGCATGGTGTCGTCTCCATATGAATAAAAATTATCGAGTGGGACGTTGAACAATATACACCAACCTAACCAACTTTTTGTAGCGAAAGTGTCACTACTCTCTTTCGAAGAAAAAGATCTACAGTTTTATTATAGTACATAATATGTCAGGAAATATGATTTTCCTATAACCTTTATTAAATAATTCCTTATATCACAGGGGCCTCCGTGGCAGAGTGGTTAGAGCATCGCTCTCAAAATTACAAGTCCTCTCACCTCCAGACGGCACAGGTTCGATTATCGCTCACGCCGATATATAAACATAAACGGTACCAAGTTTGATGCACCAGATACGTATTTCGACAAATAATGTCTCTTCAGTCATGCTCAAGTCACACATGTTGGACATCCAAAATAAAAACAAAGTTGGAAGAGGTGAAAGAACCAAAAAATATCAAATACTGGAGCCATATCCGGCGACAGATCAGAACTATGCATGAGGGAGATAATCTTTAATTTTCAAATGAATATCTAAATATTATAACCGAAAATCTTTATCCGAAATCCATGCTAGTACCAAAGTAATTAGCAATGGGCTGGTGAATACTCTCGGGGACTAACAGATATATGTGCGAAAGTTTGCTAGTTTGCTTTCGGAAGGTCCGTGGTCTCTTCCTGGATACATTGTATCTGGATTCTTCCCGCCACCAATAAATGGTCGCCACCAGATAACTGAAAACTTGTTGAGTTGGCGAAAAAGAGCTATCAATCAATCAATCAATCAATCAATCAACCTCAAAGCGTACTCGTAGTATGTTACGTTCTGAGGATTAAATTCAATCAATAACTACCGTCATATTGTTACGTATATGGTAGCTAGTAATCATATATCATTTTTTTGTTTGTTTGTTTTTTATTTATAGTCGCCTGAGCAATTTTTCAGCTATCCGGCGACTGTCACTATTACCGGTGACGGGGCTGCAAATTTAGACCTATGCTTAGCACTAATGGCTTTTAGCAGTGAGGGTTCTTTTACGTGCCACACCTGCTGCGACACGGGACCTCCGTTTATAAGGTCCCATCCGAAAGACCCGTGACTCTCACTTCGTAATGCCGAGCTCTTGGCAAAGGAGCAATCACTACCTATTTTAACGTCTTAGGTTTGACGCGGCCGGCCCGAGCGGGGCTCGAACTCACGACCTTCCGTTCACGAGGCGAGAGCTCTACCACTGAGCCACCGTGATCGGTTAATCATATATCAATATAAGTGTATCTAAGAAATGGAATACAGTAATCTCACTGTATGCTAATGGTATAGATGTAGCACAAAGAATACAAAGTGGATTAAATGTATGATTTAATGTGGCCAATGAAATAGGGCGTGAATTATTTCTATGCCACCAATGTAGCACTAGGTGTATATCACCATTCGTGTACTTTTTCTGTACTGGAAACACAAATAATTTTCAAAAATGAAGGTTTTCATATGTCAGATGAAATCGTTGAGAAATCCCTAACATTTGCATGTTCTTTATGACACAATCAATAATCTTTATAACGCAAACGTCATACTTTCTTGTGATTTACAGATCAAGTAATTACTTTCAATATCAACAACACAAACATACATCTCTCACAGGTTTTGACAGCACGAGAAACACAATAGTGATATGAAAAACTTCACAAGTTATAAATTGAAAATGATAATTCTACATTCATAGCAATGAATAGCTTAACTTAATTAAAATGGTTTACTCAATCATGGGAAAAGTCTAAAAATGTATTGATGAAGATTACAAATCAACGTATGAGTTTGAACAGTTTGGGTTGAGAAGAACAACTTGCTACATAATTTTTGATATGTGTTTTGTTATCATATCATGGCTCGTCATATAAAAATCATATTATGTTCTAATATAGCAAGTTTAATTTCACAGTCATACTTACATGGCAAGTAATGTTGACAATCCCTCAAAAGTCCTTTTTCAAGGCATGATATCGTATTATACTTCAGGTTTCTAAAAAGGAAATACAGAAATTTTGTTATACTCACGTATACGCAAATTTCTAACACAACGTCCAAAACTGATGTAACACTTTTGAATGTTTTTTGGTGCAAATCTAACTTTGTTGAATAACTACAATTCCAGTTGTATTGTGTTCTTTCTTGATACCTACCTTACTTTAGTTACATGTACCCGTCATTTACTCATCTGTATAACAGTATAGCTAAGCAGTGGGACAATATAAGGTGAAAACTATATCAAAGCGGTTGATTATTTGAAAAGAGGATTAAGATTAACGAAATAATTCATAAATGCCTAATATAATCAGGATAACTAATATCAGATACAGACGATTTTTACGAACAAACATTGACAAACATCTACAAATTAAATGATGTTCCGGGAGTGTAATAATTTTAATTAAGGAAGGTTTGATACAAACATTAACGGGAGAAATATTTAGTCTGATGAAAAGGCCAAGATAACTAACAGTATTCAATCTCATAATACCTATAGAAAATACAAATCAGACAGATGGGCAAACACAGACCCCTCATCATACCAGAGGTGATATGATAATATCACCTAATTCTTTAGTCTATAATTAGCAAGAATTTAATTCTTATTGTATTCTAGTCTCTGATTGGTCAGATTCAAACCGAGGAATACAGGTTATTTTTGTTTTTGTATCGGACCCCTCCGTTTGATAACCAGCTGTCGGATCTTCATCCCCCCTTAATTTACATCGCGGCACTGTTGTGGACCTTAAGTCAACGTGTGCAGTAAGATTCTTCAGTTTAATGCACACATTATTTTCTCGCTGTCAGCTAAGACGTATACAATTTACTTAGTACAAAAATCACTGTTGCAAAGATATTATAGTTGAATGAATGATTTGCCAAGATATTGTACACCCCGTTCATTTTGAAATACATTTCTCACTGGGGAAAAGGAGAGGATATGTTTCATTGCTTTATCCATCTCAACAAAGCAATAAAATCATGCGTCACATTTTATCATATGACGTCACCTCACGTTGACATGAGTATCGCGATTAGCCACTTGCCTATGTATTTTCCTGTGTGGGGTTTAGTATCAGATACAATGTTGCATGCAAGGATAAGTTTTCGTGGAGTAAAAATTTCTAGAAGTGTAAAAGCAGCAAATTATTGCATTTTGTGATATTTGATGACTTACTTTAGGTAGGCCGTGAACAGTGGAATTTCTCTTATTTTTTTCAATCTGTCTGAGCGACTTTAAAGAGCAGCATAATATGCATTGCATGCATGGCCTACATATATTTTCTACGATATTCGTACGTTACAATTTTGATAAATAAGCTCCATAGAACTAAGATGACTGCCTTGAACATAGCTCTGTAGACGCTATATATATAACGCGATTCGTCGTGGTTGCTAAGTGAATCATTGTGCGGCTCAGATGATATATATTTTTCAGTATTAATGCACATTTTCATAAACAAATATTAGTACTTTTATCTTTTTGCATTACATTATAAGGAATTACTTTAATTTGGTGAAAACACGAGTATAACCTGGATTGGGTCAGTTTAAGCTGTTGCATTATTAATACTTTTCTCTTTTTGTCTTTCTGCATTGAATTGTAAAGAATGCTTTTAATTATACAACAGCGTAAACTGACCCTATCCAGGTTATATCCGGCATAGATTGACAACTTAATGATTTTGGTATATATCGATATCAATATCCAAGATGATTGTTTGTTTTACATAGAAAATGTTACCATAATCATTTGCATATCGAAGCATTGAAAACGTTCACAATGGGGAATCCTCACCGGCATAGATTGACAACTTAATGATTTTGGCATATATCGATATCAATATCCAAGATGATTGTTTGTTTTACATTCCGTCTAGAATTTTTCACTCATACTAAGACATCACCAGTTGTAAGCGAAGCACCAGAAATTTAGGACCGTAGAAATGAAGGTTCTTTAACGTGGCAACACCTGCAATGAAACTGGACCTCCGTTTTTAAGGTCATATCAGAAAGACCCGTGATTCTCACTTCTGAATGCAGAGCGTTTGGCGAAGAAACAATATCTACCTATGCTTGGCGCGGCCATGGCACGAGCGAGGCTTGAACTCACGACCTCCCATTACGAGTTACGAAACGAAAGCTTTAACCACTGAGCTATCGCGCCCGGTAATATCGTTAAACAAGATTTTTATTAGAAAAAAGATAAATGGTGATACAAATTTCGATTAATTAGCTAACATCCTATATAGAATAAATATTAGAGAGTTAAGAAAACACGGATCCCTGGATATACCAGAGATGGGATCAAGTTTCTAGGAGGAGTAAACATCCCCTGTCGATCAGTCACATCCGAGTTAATACAATATTTCAGGTACAAATACGAATTCGTAGTCAGAATCGGTGTGCCAAGAACGCCATAACAATTCGTTTGAAACACATCACACAGCATTTGACCTAATAAAAGGTTGTATTAGCAAACTAGATCCTAATAACAACTACAGATTTTTCGAAATGCTGACTTTAATTAAATTAGACTGTTGAAACATGTAACTTCAACTTGCTTGTCAGAGATTGCATAGATTTAAAGACTGATCAAACGTAAAACAAGCTTTTTTGTATCGAATAATTTGAGAAATATAAATATCATATGCTGGTGATTATGGAATATTGGTACTTAAAAATGTGTAGCTAACAATGGAGAAGCTGAAGTCATCCCGTTTGTCATATAGATGAGTTATTAGTTTGCCGTTAACATCTATTTTCAATGAAATATTTAAATACGTAGCAGAATTGGAGGACTCTGTTGTATTATTTCGAGTTCACTGAAATATTTCGAACTGACATATGAATGAAAATGATTACTGTTACTAAATAAAACGTCGTTGATATATCTAAATGTGGAGCCGAAGGCGACAGGAAAAAACTTTTTCTTCTCATAAAGAAGCTTTTGAATAAATTCTTCTCATAAGAATATAAAATATAGACCAGCTAACAATCCTTACCCTAACCATAATCCATAGACATAAATCGACAACCAATTTAGGAAATCTGCAACAATGACAAAATATATTCAAAGTTCTTGTATTTCCTTGCATTTTATTGTAGTACATAATGTATCACGTACATCGAATTTTTGATAACCTTTCTTAAATAATTCCTTGTCTCACTAGTCTTCCAAAGCGTAAGCGTTGTATGCTACGCTCCGAGGATCAAATTCAATCAATAAATACCGTCATATTCATATTTCCACGTACATCGTAGTGAGTGCACATGTATCAATACAAGTGTAGGTGAGGAAGGAATACCTTTATGAGACAAACAACATAATTTTCTGTGATTGACACCTCAAATCAATAATATTCATAACAACAACACAAATATGCGTTCGTCAGAGCTGTTGATGGCATGTGAAACATAAGATATTACTACTGTCGTATGAAGAACAAAATATTAATGATGGACTAAGAAGTGAAAACAATAAGTTTGCATTCATAGAAACTTGTAGTATAACGTCATTTAATTCGTTTACTTCTTGGTGACGAAAATATAAAATGCATCTAATATGATTAAAAGTCAACATCTAAGATATAACGGACTGATTTGAGAAGCCCTGAAGAACTTGCTACATTACTCCCACTAGGCACCTGATCCCATCCCCAGTATATCCAGGCATCCTTGTTTCCCTCACTCTCTCTTTGGTATTCATTACAGAAATTATCAGAATGATCACTTTTCGTTATGTTGACCTTTCCATATGTATGTTGAATATAGATTTTGTTATCATATGGTACTATCACGTGGAGATCCGAGTTCGAATGCGTGCTCAGTACCCCCTTGCTTGTCGTAAAAGACGACTAAATACGGCCGTCCTTCAAATAAGACCGGAAAACCGAAGTCTTGTGACATAGCAGGTATGCCAAAATAAAGATTCTTCCCTGCTCAAAGGTCGTAAACACCGGGCACAAGTCTAAATTTTGCAGCCCTTCAACGGCAATTGTGACGTTTCCACATGAGTGAAAAATTCTTGAGAGGGACAGCCGATGATATGGTACTCATCGTATGAAAATCATACCCAGATGTTATATAGCAAATTTAATTCCACAAAATATAATATACTTACAGAACAAATAAGTTCGGCAGACCCTGAAGAAATCCCTTGTCCATCCTTGATATATTATTTCTTTCCAGCAATCTAAAAAACCCAGAAAATACCGGTGTTTTATTACTCTGACTTATACAAATATTTCTAACACAAAGCCTATCACTGATATTACATATTGAATGTTTTGGTGCAAATCCAATTTTGCTGAATAATTACAATTCCAGTTGCATTGTTATTTACTTGACGCCTACCTTGCATACTCACACATACATATATGATTTGTTTCATACCCTTTGTTAGACTGTCATTTTTCATACTAACTTTGACTACGGTTATTCTCGTATACCTATTTTCGATTAAGGGCTCACGGTGGGTGTGACCGGTCAGCAGAGGATGCTTACTCCTCCATGACACCTGATCCTACCTTCGCTTTGTCGGAGGTCCGTGTTGCCCTACACTCGAACTTGTATATGTCTTGGGGATTTATGATTACGATTTACACATTGTGTACTTCGCCATTCGATATGATAAACATAGCAATCACTGTATAACTGAACAGTAGGAGGATAAATTGGAAATCTCCCCCAAATTGGATCATTACATGGAAACTATGGATCAGAGTTAAAAAGAATCAATTTGTAAATGCCTAGCAAACATCATCAAGATAACGAATAATAGATTAAGACGAATATTGTAATAAAACAAACAGCAACAACTCTACAATTTTAAGAATGCGATGAGATTGTATTTATTTTAATCAAGGAAAATTTAATGTGAGCATTAATGTGAGCATATACATAGTCTGATGTGTTGGTATCACTTAATTCTTTAATGTATATTTAGTAATAGCTTACAAAAAACATTTGCGATAATCATTTGCATGTCTTAGCATGACATAGGTTCGCAACTTTAATAGTTATGATATATCTCTATTTACAAAGCGAATCCATTCAACAAACTTCCTAAACGTTTTGTTAAGATCAAAACATCATTGGCAATGTAATTCTCTATTAATTTGAAAACATTTACAGACCTATTTAAATATATGCATAATGGTTTGGTGTTGCATATAATCACAGCACTACTATTTTCATTATACCCACGGTTACTCACAGATAGTATGTTCCCCTGTAAAACTAAAACATTACATTCACAGTACGCTCCTGTATAATCCCACGAATTCCCAATCGTTACATTCACAGTACGCTCCTGTATAATCCCACGAATTCCCAATCATTCAAACTGTACTTCGTTGTACAACCACGACTTTCCCCGGTCATTCAAAGCGCACCACCGTATAAAGCCCACGGAATCACAAAATCTGCGACAGTATCTTTCCTTGGAAAACATCAGAATCTCTAAGTATATGACAGTATACCCTTTTACAAAAACGGGGAATCCCCAAGTCTTTGACAATATAGCCATGTATAAAACCTGGAAATCCCAAAGTCTGTGAAAATATACCCCTGTATAAAATCTGAGAATTCGCAAGTCTTTGACAATATACCTCTGTATAAAACCTGGTAATTCCCAAGTCTCTGACAATATATCCTAGTATAAAATCTGGGAATCCCCAAGTCTTTGACCAACATACCCATGTACAAAACCTGGGAATCTTTGAGTCTGTGACAATATACCCCTGTATAAAACCTGGGAATCCCCGAGTCTGTGACAATATACCCCTGTACAAAACTTGGGAATCCCCCAGTCTGTGGCAACATACCCCTGTATAAAACCTGGGAATCTCCAAGTCTGGGACAGAATGATCCTGTATAAAACCAAAACGTTACAACCACTTACATTTATAAAACCAATAAAAATAGAAAGAAAAGCGGAGAGAGAGAGAGAGAGAGAGAATTCACATAAAGAAGAGTGGACCTGAACCTTTGAATGAGCTACTGTAGGTAACGCACTTCGCTAGCAACACAATAAAAAGGGTTTAGATATGTAAGATATGCAAGAACTTTGATTAAGTTAACCCTCGATTGAAATTGGTTTTCACGGGATGGAACTTTTCAAAATTACCCTCAACTCCATGCAATATTTGTTTTATAATACTAAATTTTATATAAACAACTTATGTCTATTGAGTTTTGATCAATTACTGTCATGGGATGTTTTGTATATCAATGCATTTATTAGCATTTATTACAAACGCTTAAAAGACGTCGTCTAACAATCTACGGCGAATCGTACTCGCATGAATTTGACGCAAGTGATAATTTTTATAATATCACCCGTTTTCAAGTACCGTTCCCGGTTGCTAGATACTATCACCCTGGAGGGCATGGTTTCTGTTCTCAGAGGGAAACAATATGGGGTTTTTTTTCCAAATGTTTCTAAACCAATCAGTTTTGAGTATTTTATATGAAAGTATAACAGGGGTACCATAACCTGTACATAATACGCCCATGAGAAGGTTATATATGGGCCAACTTTTAATCTGTGAATCATAGGTTTGAATCTTACAAAATTAATTTTTTCAATGTAACAGTAAAATGTGCTTTTGCTACAGTTTAAGTAATAAAAATTCTATAAGTTCAATATATCATGAATGTAACACTGATTGTAACCACAGATATCGATATACCTTAATACATCCTGTAAAAAGACAGATGTATAAGAAATGAATTAATTCATGCATTAGAGAGCATTAAATAATCTGTAACAAACACATCATTTAAGAATGAAGGCAGTTAACAAATCCTGTACTATGTTTGAAATTTTCCTCAAACCTGATTACGTTCAACAATGTATAATTTTCTCAAAAATTAATCAAAATCCTTGGCACATGCACATTTTCAATAACCATACAAATAATCACTAAAATAAAAAGGTTTTAACTAGGAAAATGTGGGCGGAGTTTCCTGGACAAATCATGTACCCTCCATATAGCATTAATTTCAAAAAAGGGAGCAAAACTCTGCTAAGAGAAGTCGAAATGGATCAAAAATTACAACTTGATCTAAAATGACCCATAACGAAGCTACATAGCAAGTTCCAGCTTGATATGTGAAAGAAAAAGGGAAATAGAAACAGAAAACCCCGAACGAACGGATGGACAGACGGACGGCAAAACGGCCGTCGGTTTGAAGACAGACGTACATTGGATATGATATCATTAGTGGTTGCTACACGGTATTGTAATAGAAAAACATTTGAATTCTTCCTCGGCAATTTTTATAAACACTTTTCATCGTGATCTTTAATCAAACATATTTGGTGAAGATGAAAACACATAATAACCGTTACTTAAGATAATATAAAGACTACAATCGAGTTCACAAGATGTACACACAGTAATAAAAAATGTAGGAGATATATTTGAGATTGTCAGAATTATTTGCAGTATATGATAAAAATCATATGTATGCAACTGATATTTATGATTTGGGGGAGGGGGTTAAATTAGATATTTTAATATATCTGGTAAAGGGCATTGCTGACGTGGGGTGTTTTCCTCTAACTGCAGCCCTTTGACAGCTAGTTTACATATTCAAGTACAATAGATGAGTTACTTACAGAGAACAGGTGTTATTAGTGATGTTTGCTGGTCGTGTGGTTAGTCCTATTCCTGTACAATTTACGTCAATCCCAACACAAGCAATCTGAGGAACTTCACAGTTGCATTGGTCAGGACAGGCATCCGCCCCCCCCCCCCCTCCCCCCTGGTATACATCACAAAGAATATAAATACCCCCAGCCACGCCATAGTTGTCTGACCTGACTGTCTCGTGAAGAGTGTCGTCTGTTTCCTGAATAGATCTAAAACTGGCATGTTCTCTGCTTGAAATACTGAGAACTAGTAAACATCGTTCAGTTTATAGTCCTATCATTCCTCTACGTCACAAACAAAAGTAAATGCGGAACCAAACTTTGTTTTCGAATTGTAGTATTTTAACGAAATTGGTTTTATTTTTACATGGCGATATGAATATCCATATCGATTCAGCTGTGGACAATTTTTTAAAGAGGGGAACTCCGAAAATTAAAGATATTTTAAGCTTTAGAAAAAAATCAGTGAGAAAACTACCGACATTTTCGTGGATGAGACTGTGCCAGTTGCATTGTACATGTCCGTAAGGTATTCAATGTACATTCACTATGTAAAAGTTGCAATAATTTGAATTAATGCAGGTACTCCAACATATAGAATTACAGGGGCATCAGAAAGTTGGGGAGACGGATGGTATCGGGAGTTCGACCAATTCAGATTTCTAACAGCATCTTGATATTGTTATTTCTTTTGTCGTTAACCAGATGACACAGCAAGAAATAAAACGAAATTTGATTCTATGGTTTTATTTACATTGCATGTAATTATAAATACAACAAAGCGGTAATGATCACACTGTCATGCTTTGATTTAGCAGATCTGAGAAAAGGTCCAAGCAATAATGGCTCTTGGAGAACTCAGATCTTGATTCTATTTCTCCAACGACAAAAACGCGTAGGGCATTTAAAATGAATTGGTTGATTAATAAGCGTTATACCTCCATCTCCACCTCTTGAAATAATAATCTTTTGTTGTGTAACATATAGTGACTGTAACACTTTTTGCAGTGTCTTTTAATTCGTATGTATGATGTGATGGATCAAAACATCTGGTGTACATACAGCGATGGAGTACCACATCTAGTGTGCATGATACACTGATGGAGTATCACATGTAGTGTACATAATACAGTGATGGAGTACCACATCTAGTGTGCATGATACAGTGATGGAGTACCACATCTAGTGTGCATGATACACTGATGGAGTATCACATGTAGTGTACATGATACAGTGATGGAGTACCACATGTAGTGTACATGATACACTGATGGAGTATCACATGTAGTGTACATAATACACTTATGGAATTTTACACCTGGTGTACATGATACAGTGATGGCGTATCATATGTAGTGTACATAATACACTTATGGAATTTTACACCTGGTGTACATGATACAGTGATGGCGTATCACAATTGGTGTACAAAATGCAGTGATGGAATTTTACATCTGGTGTACATAACACAGTGATGAAGTATCACAACTGGAATACATTATACAGTGATGAAGTATCACATCTGATGTATATAATGCAATCATGAAGTATCACATCTGGTGTACATAGTACAGTGATGGAGTACAAGTTGTATCACTTGCATTAATATGTCAAATGAAAAGCTTTACTTATTAAGAGATTCAAACTGTACTCAAGCTTACCTATTTCATTGTACATTTTGCAGGAATATTGTTTGGTATAAAAATGATATTTCTTGTGATTTTCAAAGTAACACAGTTAATGGTAAAGGTCATAAACTAATAGGGACTCCTTCATTTAATTTGTCAAACCTGCTCCGCCGAATGCGCCGGTTGACCTTTGATAATTTTATTTGCTTGTTTTTCACCTACTGGCGTGCGTCGAATGCTCAAGTCTTTCAATAAAACTGACGAGTTTCATGCCACTATAAGAAAATGGCGGAAAACACCAGTAAATGTGATTTATAGTTTTTAGTGTGTGTAAAGAGACGAAGATCATTGCTATGCAAATAATATCAATCGATAGCAATAAAGGCTGCGAATGGTATTTTATTTGTTTGAATTGTATCGAATTTGTATTTTATATAAGATTGACGAGAATGATCATTTTTCTTTATCTTATATCATTTAATTTATATACATGAACATAATGTAATCTAATATGCATAAACATACTTCTCAAATTATATCATGTAGATATGAAGATTTACCACTATAAAATTGGTAGCAAAGTGCTGATTGACAGAAATTCCGGCAGTCATGGATAGTTCCTGGTCATTCCACCACACAGTTACCTATGTGAAATCCGGCATCACAGTTCATCTGTAAGCATGCCATACTGTATTACTTTCGAATCAGTTCAAATTATATACTGGTGCAACACATCAGCATTACTCATGTTTCTATACCTTGTACCTACGGATATATTTCCACTATTGCATCCAAACTTTTTTTAACTACAAACAAACTTTGCAGTGCCTAGATATAGATCATTTTAGACTCAATCCACCTACGTGTTTCGTTCTTCGTCTTCTTTTGCATATTGTCCAGCAGGACATGTCATTACTGGCAATGTTGATATAGTTATAAATGAAGACGTAAAATCACTTATTTTGAAAAGCCCTAAATTGAGAGAATCTCGGTCTTCAAATTGGCGATAGAATTGGAATTCCCATGGGCACGAATTGTGCTTCTTTCTTAGCTGACCTGTTTTTGTATTCTTATCAAGCAGAATTTATTCCAAAGACTCTACATGAGAAGAAAAATATTTCTTGCTGTGTCCTTCAATTCGACATTTATATATATCGGTGATATGTTATCCATCAGCAATGATCATTTTCATTTATTTGTCGATTCGATATTGATTGAATGATTGAGCGAGAATTGAACCAGCGCCGGCTAGAGGTGAGAGGCCTTGTGATTTTGAGAGCAATGCTCAAACCACTCGGTCACGGAGGCCCCCTGCCGATTCGATCTATCCCAGTGAACTTGATATAAAAGACACCACAGAGTCTTCCACATCGGTTTCGTGATTAGATATCTTACTGAAAATAGATGTTGGCGGCAAACTAACAACTCAACTTTATGACAAATGGGATGATTTCAGGTCCTCCATTGTCAACTCCCCTTATCTAATTGGCAATATTCCATTATCACCTGTACATTGTGTTTATATCTCCCAGCTGATTCAATACGCAACTGCTTGTTCTGCATATGATCAGTTTTTAAATTGAGGGGGGCCTCCGTGGCTGAGTGGTTAGAGCATCGGGCTCAAAATCACAAAGCCTCTCACCTCTGTCGGCGCGCGTTCGAATCTCGGCCGCGGCGTTATGTGAGCAAGTTTGCCAGTTTACTTGCGGAAGGTCGGTGGTCTCTTCCCAGGTACATTGTATCTGGGTTCTCTCCTCCACCAACAAAAACTGGACGCCACCAGATAACTGAAAAATTGTTGAATGTGGCGGAAAGCAATAAATAATCAATCAATCAATCAATCAATCAATCAATCAGGTGGGCTACTGACAAAGTAGTAGATGTTACAGGTATTTGTACAATCTCGTCTAAAATCAGCATTTCGCAAATAGTACAGTCGTTACAACGATCTAGTTTGCCAGTACAACTTTCCATTACGTTAAATGCTGTCTGACTTGTTTCATGCCAATTGTTAGGCCGTTCTTAGCACACTGATTCTGACAACGGATTACTCCGTTTACCTGATCGGGATGTAGATCGGCGAATGTGACCGGTCGACAGGAGATGCTTACTCCTCCTAGGCACCTGATCCCACCTTTGGTATGTCCAATGGTCCGTGTTTGCCCATATATCAGATTTGTATTTGTTAAAAGAATTACGAGATTGAGTACTGTTACTTATCTTCACCTTTACATGTGTGTAATACTAATGTAAACTATATGAATGATTACTAAGGCCCTCAAGTGATAGCATATGCGTTAGTGAATGTGAATGTATGGATGCCATTTTGCGGCATTCTGGAAGTTATACACAATAGCCAATATACATGTGCCACGTATGACCTACATATGTCATGCGTTACATTCAACACATACCAGAAATGTACTGAAATAAATTTGTTACCCTTAACGGTGTTTAAGGAAAACATATTATAAACGAAGACTGAAAACGTTGAAAGAATATGTTATATCCATCTTGAAAGTGACCCTAAGTGCATGGTGTCTTATCAATACAAAATATGCATGCATTTATTCAGGTATTTAATTTTCTTATTTATCTAAAACAGATTATAGAGGTTGTGACAGTAACAAATATGCACATTACATCACAAATCACTTAAAGCTGCTAGTGAGCCATAGATTGGGATCATTGAATTTGTGACAGTTCAATTGTTACCTATCTTGAAACCACACCAGAAATAATATTCAGTGATTTAATACTTATGTATGAACAAATTCATAAGATTATTTATAGTAAAGGAAAATATGAAATCACAAGCATAAAACAACTTTTCCATACATGCATTAAACATTATAATCATAATGGTAATTTTATATGGTGTTGTTAGATACTTGTATATAATTTATTACGCAAGACTCACTGGCGGATTTAGCGAGTGGGAGGGGGATTGGTTGTGCTGCACCCCCCTAACTTCATTTCCTGGATCCGCCCCTGTCTATAATTGCAAATTGAATTCTGCGAGAACCTTCAGGCATCCTTATATAAATCATGACTGCTCAATTGCAATGCCAGTATATGTATATATATTTATATCAATCTTTTAACAGGGATTTGGCATCTCAGTCTACACTGGGAAGTTCCCAGTTATCCTCTGGAAGTCAGGATCCACTTGCAAATCCAGATTTACATTGGAAGGATGGTGATGTGGAAGACACAGGGGCCCCGGATCCAAGGACTGCAGCATTTCACCCAGAGCGACAGCCAGGCGTGCAGTTGGGACGACTTTTGAGGTTGGTAGTGCTCTCGCTTAGCACCCAGGTGCTCATGAGTTCACAGGGATTTTTCAAGGCTGTTGTTGGGTCCGATTGTCGGACCCATTCCCAACGCGAAAATGGTCTGAATTTTCCCAAAATATGAACAAATTTTCCCAATTTTAAACTTATATGGAACTAATTGAAAAAAGTCTTGCCAAGTATTTTGATTTTTCAATAAGGGTCTTAGGGAATGATGGCAAAGATGCTAAATTTAATATTTGCATTTTTTTTCCAGATATGGGGCTAAAACTTTCTGAGCACCTATAGATTTTTTGAAGCTTTTTCTGACGGAAGCTCTGGTGTTCTCAATTTGTGTTGCCACCAATCATTATGCTGATACGGCCATTGCTAGAGGAGATAGAATGTCTTATTCTTCCCACGGAAATTGGCAGCCTCTTAGTGAAGATGAGCTGTATAGGTATCAGTAGATCTGAAATATTTCCATTTTTAAATGTTTCTTCTGTATTTGGACAACTCGAATTCCGTGAGTCACTAGCTATTTCACTGATGGGTTTAAATGAAAAGTGTACATCAAAAGATAACCCCCTTGTATGTATGCCTGCATTTTTAGAAAGAAGGAAAGATTGTACATTTTGCAATGCAGAGGCAATCCTTATGAATAAGAAGGTTCCTAGTTATAAGATGTATTTTGTCCATCATGTCAAGTTCCTTTATGTTTGTCTAATGACAGAAATTGTTTTAAGAAATGGCACAGTGAAGAAGGTGGAGATGTTAGAAAGTGTGCGGAATCATCATGCAAAAAGAGAAAACTATGAATTTTAATATTGTTTCATTGTATGAACTTTTCCCTGTTGTCAAATGTACTGCTAGTGAATGCTAAATGTTATGCAATACATATAAGAGGCCTGAAATAATTGACAATATCTGAAATATTTCTATACTTGTACAGTTTTGTATCTATACATAACCACCACAGGTTGATTTTCACATAGTTATGGCCCTTGGATTTAGAAAAATATCTGTACTTTTGTAGTTACACATCAAAGTTTTGTTTTGTTATGCATGATCTATTTTCAACTGAATTGTACAGTCTGTAGCTGTAATACTTGCTTGCAATACTGTCAGAATTCTAGTCATACATATTTTCATAATTGTTCAATTTTTTAATGGGATATGATATATATTATTTGGCATTTTGCTAGGAATTATGTTCAAACTATGTGAACTGTGTCATTCCAACTTAAGTGTTGTTGCTTAGCAACAGAAAATATTCACTTACTAATAAAAATGATAAATTAACTAAAATGTATTTGTAGTCTTTGAATTGGCAAATCAGTTCATACTTTTATAATTTCCCTTTTTTAAAATCTAATCCAGTGAAAAGTCATGATGTATATGGCTCAGGGAAAATACTCATTTAGAATTGCACTTACATGACCTTTGACCTTGTTGTCCGCCTTAAGGTCACACAATAACCTCGCAAAAAATGTTCGAAATTGTTTTTACATATTATTATTTGAAAATGATATGGCATATACTTGCAATTATGCCATGGCATTCTGTACAAACTGGGTGATATAGCTACAGAAAGGCAAATTTTGATCAAAATTACTCGATACATGTTGTTACTTAGCTATTGAAAATATTTGTTTGTCAATAAAAATGATAAATTTGACTATAATGATTTCATAGTATATGAAATGGCAAATCAGCTCATATATTTAGAATTTCCTATTTTTGACTCTAATCCAGTGACTGAGACTGCTATATTTATGATTTAGGGAAAAACAGTCTTTAAAAATTGCACTTAGATGACCTTTGACCCCGTTGACCTCTTTAAGGGCACAAAGTATTCAAACAAATTTTGTTGCAGATTGTTCCCTATCAAATCCTGAACAAAATTATATGTCATATGCTACCCCCAAGTCAGGATAGATATTGCTTTAAATTGATCTAGAAGATGCTGTCATTTTGCCTTTAAAAATCTCTCAAAAGTGCCGGTAGAGAAAGGGTTAATGACATATTACCTTGAAAATTGGTAAAATTTGCCCTTCGACATGCACCCCTGAAAAATCTAGGTCTATAACTTATTGTGGGTTTTTTTCTTATAATTTGTAAGCTTATTGTCTTTATTGTCATACATCAATTTAGATTGAATGTCTATTGTAGACTTTTTATTTAAACTTTTATGTCGTAGTGAAAATATCCCATCCTTTCCTTTTGATATTACGAATTTTTCACAGCCTACTTTCTGACACCCCCGGTGATTTTGATATTTAAGTTAAAGCATAAATTAATGAAACAAAAATATGGTCATGCTCCTTGATTTTTTCATTGATTTTAACTCAATAATGCATGGTTTACCTTATATCAAAATTTGAATGAAATCTCTGTAGTGTAAAGAAATTAGGTCTCAGGAAGACAGAGAGTGAATGTTAGATACTGTCTCAGATAGGGACTGTATATTATCTCCATATATATACAATGTAGTTGAAAATATACGAATTTTAAAAGATATTAACTATGTGCTGTCTATGTTCCTCCCAATAAATATACCTCTATCATCATCTTGGGGAATGGGGGGTGGGGTTCAATTGTCATATCCATTGACGGTGACGTCACCTTTATGTATGTCAATGTTATGGAGAACTACAGCCAGGATTCCCAAGTAGAAGTTCATCATGTAACCTACTATTCATAAATTTTTAGAAGTGGGGGTTGAACTGAATATAAGGCATGGTAATACCCATACAAGGCCTTTTACCCGTAAATTGTAAAGTTTGATATGTTTGTGGAATAATGGAATCTCAGTTCAGGGCAGCTAGAGACAATGTTATTCAATATTAAAGAAAAGTTACACAGTCAAAATAATGGTAATTACATATTTAATGTTAGGAACGAATCTTTCTTCCTCACTGAAAAGTTGAACAGTGATCTAATATCCCCTATAAGAAATACAAAATGGAGAGTTGGGCAAGCACGGACTCCTGGATATACTAGAGGTGGAACCAGGCGCCTAGGAAGAATAAGCATCCCATATCGACTCTTCACACACGTTAACAGCTCTATGTTTTTGATCAAATAAACAGAGTAATCCGTAATCAGAATCAGTTTGTCGAGAATGACCTACAACATGTGTTTACAGTTGGTATGAAACACGTAAGACAGCATTTGACCCAATGGTAGATTGTTTTGCAAACTAGATCATTATAATGACCATAGAATTAGCAATTGCTGATATTAAACGAGACTGTTGAAACCCCTTGCGTTACTAATCAGTTGAGACATAAAAACACTATATACAGTGATAATTGATTGTTGTTATATGGGTATGGGAAATTGACGATGGAGAAGCGGAAATCATCCCGTTTGTCATAGAGTTGACTTGTTAGTTTGCCATTAAGTTCTATTTTCAATAAAATATTTATGTATGAAGCCATTGTGGAGGACTCTGTGGTGTCTTTTATTTCGAGTTCACTGGGATAGATCGAATTGACATATGACTGATAGTGATTATTGTTAATAGTTAAAACGTCGTCGGTATATCTAAATATCGAGTTGAAGGCCGGGGCAGAAGATCTTTCTTCTCATGTAAAAACATTTCTCATAAGAATATAAAAAATGCCAGTTAACAAAGGAGCACAATCCGTGTCCATGGACATTCCAACAATAATTTAGAACCATTTTGGAATTTTTATATGATTTGAACTAAAATCACTAAGAACACCTCATGAGTTGGTGAGTTTTTTTTTCATCATCACCTAGAAAACACAATTGCAGAAGGAATTCTAAATTCATTTACAGGTGTTTATATTGGTTATTTATAATTCTTGTTTAGGTTTGATTTTGCTGCATGTCAAATACGATTGCATAACTTGATGATTACTTATTTACTTATGGATATCAAGATTTACCTCTCTCAATCTGGTGAAAAAGTGATGATTGGCAAAAAAATCCGTCATGGACAAATCCTGGTCATTGCACCACACAAGGTACATGTTCATATGCGAAATCCGGCATCACAGTATATTTATAACCATGTAAATTCAGATGTACCATGTACTGTATATATTATGTATAATGCCTATGTGTATAACACTAATGCAATCTACTATAATAATAGTAATAATAATAAGAAGGCCTAATATTAGTGTTTTATTCATATGTTTATATGACAATTACTACATTATGGTGCATTACTTTGTAATTGTAAATGACAATTATTATGAAATTGATCTCTCTCTCTTTCTCTCTCAGGGATATTTGTTGAAACATATGGTATGAAACAATTAATAGCCTTATAATCCACCGTTAGTAGGATCTTTCTTCATGTGACTTTGCTTTGTTAATTTCGTTTTCAATCAATTCCCTTTGCAAGAGTATTCTTTTAATTCTGCGAGAGAAATATCCAGAATTTCTGTGTCCGATATTAAAACAAATATCCAAAGTATGTGTCGCGCTTGAAAGACATTGTTCAAAATTTCAAAACATTGAGCGATATTCAACATTGAGATTCCGTAACCTTGCCATCCGCATCTACTGAAATTAACCCTGATTGTCTGGCGGAAGTACAGTGCAATTTACAGTAAAAATGTCAATGACATGTGTTAGTTCCAGCCTTATTTATGCAATTTTCTGTGCAGGATGCGGTGAGAATTACAACAGTTAGATAGGAGACGCCACACGACCGTTCACCCACAACCAGTGCACGCATTTAAGAGAACACATTAGAAAGTGCGTCAAAACATGAATCCGAATTTCACCGTTTCTCCACTTTATAAATTCTATATAAACACAATCGAAAAAGAACGCGATTCAATAATTTAAAAAATAATCAAAATAAACCTTTCTTAAATGCTACATAATTTAGTTTAACAAATAATTCATAATCATTTATCATATATTTTTGTAATAATGCAATTTTCCCGTATTAGTTTTCGGACTTTAAATGATGACGTCATAATGAACTCTATCTAACGTAGTTCCACCTTCGGAATATACTCTATTCAGGCGTCAGCCATTCAAATCCGAAAACAAGGCTGACCTGACCACTGCGTGCCTGACCATAAAGTATGAAAGGGCAGCCCCACGAAAGGCAGTCGACGTGGGCGCGATTTCTAGCATCTTTGCCATAGATGAACGATGACATCACCGCTATGTGGGCAAGCAGTCCCCAGCTCCCAAAGAAATCACTTTATAAAGAATATATAGCAAATTTGCGAAAGGTTAGATGGACGAAATGAAGGTTTGTTTCTGTTTTCCGACGACCTCGCACAAGTTATAAATGAAACTGTTTGCTTCAAGTACTTTATAACTGTTGAGATCTCTTGAATAACAGACAACAAAAATACACCATATCTAGTCTGGTCTGGTCTGACCCTGATTGTATACACCATATCTAGAGCAGAGACTATATATCAGTAATTAGAAATATGTGCATATAGGATATACATACAAGAGTTGGATACTATTGGCAAAGAATTGAACTTTGAATGACCTTTGTATGATTTCGAAAATTACATTTTCACCTTCGTGATCCCTTTAATGTAATTAGCCTTTATTAACTGGATTTGCAACAGTGCTTGCAAAGTTTGAGTTTTATGTACATATACAACCGGTAAATATCACTTAAAACCATCAGACCAAGCACTATAGCTATTACAGCAACACCTAAGGTACTCCCTAAAACCACAGCAGACGGACGAGAATCAGCAGCTGAAGTTCTTCTGCGAACACTGCTCGACAGCAGAACCTTGTTTACACTTAGTTCTTTCTTCGTTGTCTCTATTTTAGCCTTCAACTCGGTCTTGTTTTCAATAATAACAAGATTCTTTGTTCTCTCACAACGACATAGGCAACCTAAAATGAAATGGAAAACAAAGAATAATGATCAATCTCATAATTCCTATAAAGAATACAAAATTAAGAGTAGGGCAAACACGGACTTCTGGACATACCACAGGTGGGATCAGATACTTAGGAGGAGTAAGCACCCCCTGTCGACTGGTAACACTCTCCGTGAGCCCTATATCTTGATCAAGGAAACGGAGTAATCCTTAATCAAAAGCAGTATGCAGATAATTTGGTATGAAAAATGTCAGATACCATATAATGACCGCATAATGACAATAAAATTTGCGAAATGCTGACTTTAAAGAGACTGTTGAAACACCTGTAACATCGATTTCTTTGTCAGTAACCCGTCTTGATTGAAAAACTGACCATATTCAGAACAATCTGTAGCGTATTGAACCAGTTGAAAGGGCTAAACACTATACGCTGTGATAATCGAATATTGCTACACAAATATAGGAGGCCTGTAATGGAGAAGCTGGATTTGTTTGCCCGTTGTTTATCTAATGTAAAGAATACTAGTACTCAGAAGCATGTTATATTCTTTGCAATTTAACCTCACAAGATATATAAAGCACTACTTAGAAATGTACACTGTAAACAATAATAAATTCTTAACGATATATGTATTTCCTTGCTCTCACCAGTGTTGTTGGATGGCGGGGATGTTGTTGTAGATATCATAAATGTAATGGGTATAGATGTTGATTGAGTTGTTCCTTGAATAGCTAATTGAGTTGTTGATTGAGTTGTTGGTGGAATGTTGTCAGTTGTTTCTGGGTGGGTTGTCAGTTGAGATGTGGGCGGCTGAGTTGATCGAGATGTTGATGGTGGAGTGGAGCTTTGAACCTCTGTTGAAGTTGTCATTTCTATGGTAAAAATTGAACAAAATGCAAGTGAGTGATAAATGCACACAGGCGAAAGACTAAACCATACTTTACATTTGTGAGTATAGTAATTCAATGAGGGATAAACGTATCCTTTTAAACAGCATAATAAAAAAAGGGGGAAAAAAGAACAGAGATATAAATACTGGGTTAATATACATGAAGTCAAGGATGATTTCTGTTGATATGTATATCAGGACGAACAGCAATAAACTAGCACTGTAATTGAAACAAGTTTAATTAGACACCATGACTCCAGTACAACACAACAATATTTCATAAAATATTAACATTGCCTCCTCTCAGAAAGATGTTACAACCTTGGCACAGTTGACCATTAATTCAATAAACTGTGAATGGCTATGCTTGGTCTCAAGTGAATCAGCGAATATACTTTGGAACATAGTTCTTATGTATGTGACCCTTTGAGGCCCCTGGATTGCAGTGGCATCTGGTTTGTTTATCTCACATGTACGTTTACTGACTACCGTAATAAGATTCAGCACACTCTGCTGTTCATTGGAATCCATTACTATCCAATTCCTGGACACACATTCGCTAGTCTTGGCTTTTTATTTACGTGCCTTGGGCTACAATATTTAGGCTTATGCTAGACGCTAATGGCCTTTGATCAGGGAGGGATGTTTATCGTGCTACACCTGCTGCCACCCGGGGCCTCGATTTGTACGGTCTCATCCGAATGACCGACCCATTTAGTCGCCCCTTACTACAAGCAAGGGGTACTGGGGATCTAACCTCAACCGCATCCCCAAGGGAATATCAGAGAATTCATGGAATATGGATATTAGATAAAATACCAGTTACTCCCATTGACAATATTATATTGATTGTTTATCGAAAATATAGATATTTACATTTTTTTCTATTATACCCAGTGAATAGAATTTCTCCAAAACACACACACAAATATATATATATATATATATATATATATATATATATATATATATATATCAAGGACAAAATTTAACTGAATGAAGATCTTGCAAAAACTTGTGACGTCACATGAGGATGCAGCTAAGTTAAAAGGAATTACAACGTGTTCATCTATATATATATATATATATATATATATATATATATAAGTTTATTATTTTTTACGCATGTACAATTTTCTTTTATACGAGGGCGATTCAATATGTAACCAGCCTATCCCATTTCGGGTTGACCGAGACGGTCACGATTTTCATGTCTTGTTTCAATGCATGTTTTATACCTAGGTACAAAATTGCACACGTATCGAGTCATTCCTTTATAAGATATTGAATGTCAAACATGGCTAGTGATACAAAGGCATGCTTTCCTTCTAATGTTGAGTACCGTGCTGTGATTCGGTACTTGTACTTATAAGGTAAACGGGCTAGAAAATACACGGCAAGTTAGCCGCTATTTGTACATATTCTGCAGCATCTTATGCTCAAGTTAAGATCCCAAATACAATGTACCTTATCTTATGCTCTAACCGATCTCTCACGGAGGTCTCATATATATATATATATATATATGTGTGTGTGTGTGTGTGTGTGTGTGTGTGTGTGTGTGTGTGTGTGTTATTTTTTGTTTCTCCATCAGGTTTCTCATCGGTTTAACATTCCATAACAAAATTTCATAGAATATATCAGCATGTCTATAGGTGTGTGCGCGCAGGTGCCCGTAAAACAGTAGTCACCATATATAAAAAGTACTTCATTTTATGTTTTGATCTCGTCTTTGTTGTAATGATAAAGTACAGGAAGAGTAATAGCCTTAATGACTTCCAGTTTAGAGGGGCTTAGTGGAAGGTGACAGTAACATTACTGGGAACAACATATAAAAATCTAAATCCAGGTTACATAGTATTGATTGGATATAATATTTTTGTTTACTCAATATAATGGTACCCTTTATCTTCTCGTAATTGCTACAGAGATGATAGAAAGTTGTAGCAAACTACGAGCAACAGTACCTGCTGATCTTTCGGTCAAAGTTTATAATTCAATATTCCATATTTTATTCATCTAGCTTCTAATACGTCGGTTTCGAGATACATCGGAGTTGTTTTCCTTTGGAGAGCACTGGTACATAATAACATATTGTTTCCTTGTGGGAGGAGGACAAACATGCATCACTGCATAAGTGAATGTGTTCAGTAAGTTTCTCACACGCAGTTTTATCACCCGAGATTGACTAATACACAGACTAGATAAATAATAAACATTCAGGGAATTCTTATCATTCACGTTATGTCGTTAACCGTACGTATCATATCCAGGATATTATTTGCAAATATGACATTGTTTAAATATTTCCACTATAGTAAAATATTTATTTCGATAATATATTGTATTTTCTACACTTCGCATATTTAAAGAGAATTCGTTTTAATACATTTTATCATCTTTCTCACTTACTGCAAGTCCTCCCACTTAGGCATTCAATGTTCCACTAAATGCACTTCCTACACAGAAGAGGTCTCATCTCGAAATCGGCGTATTTGATTTTCTTGTGTTATTTCTTGATTTCTGTGTAAATGTATTTGAACGAATTATGAGGAACTACATAAAATGCATATAGTCTTACGTGCCATTTATTGATTGCTTCTTTCAAAATTTGTGATTTTTTTATAGTTCCATAGTATTTTTATTAACTTAATAATGTATGTAGCGATTCAATAAAATTTTAGGCAATAAATACTATAAACGTATTTCATTTCTTTTATTTTGAGATTGTCTCTTATTGTTCAATCATCTGTAAATCCACAATTGAAATTCATAAACAATATTCAGAATAGTACTAATCGATGCATAATGTAAAAGTCATGTAGACAATTCTTATTCAATATATAAAACTTTTAACTGCTCCAGTGGTCAGGTAATTAAGTCCAATACGCTTTTACATCGTGTTCCATAGATAGTACAGTCAGTACACTTAAAAGCATTAGTTTTTCGCCTCTTATATCTAATACATGCGTTGCATATGGGGGGAGGAAGATACATATGTCTAATGATGTGTCGATGTACGAGACAGTTACACTGTAAATAAAGATGTTTTAACAGAAATGGTGAAAATAACGAACAGTGATCAATCTCATAACTCCAATATAAATACCAATTTACGAGTTGGGCAAACACGGATCTCTGGATATACCAGAGATGGGATTAGGTGTCTATGAGGAGTAAGCATCCCTTATTGACCGGTCACACTGGCCGTGAGTCCTATATCTTGATCAAGTAGAAGTGATGCCCTTTTTCGTGTTTTTTAGTACCTTTGTCGTGTTGTTTAGTAAGTTTTCTGTTTTGTACATGTATAAAATGAATTATTGGAAAATTGTTAACTATTGCCACGTCTCTGATATAGCCGATGTCAAATTCTAACTTTTATTTAGCAAATGAAACATACCTTTCAATTCTTTTGAACAAACCGCCGGAAGTTTTCGAGAACAGTCTGAATCTCGCCATTTACCACCTGCTATCCGAACACAATCACCAGCTCCATCATATGGATGTGCATCTTTGTTGTTGGGTTCATTTGAGGCCCATGACGTCAGTTGAACAGTTTGATTTAACATATTCCTAAATTTATTTTCTGTGGCCTTGTCATTCACCCCAATCCACGAATCTGTGCTGACATACAAATAATTAAAAACAAATATCAATCACAACATTAAAAGTGATTTGATATTTTTCTTTCTTTATTTGTATAAATTAATGTCATTTATCAATTATTTAGATAAAAGTTTTTAATCCAAGGGCAGGCGCGACAACTCCTGCGATCTTGTTCAGCATCAAACGTTTTGGTGACCAGGTTATTAATTACTTATAATATACTTCTATCAAGTCTGGTTTGGTCTGACCCTGATTGTATACAACATTTTCTCAACTACATTTTGTACGTTTTCAATCAAGTATTTTCAGAAGAAATCGCGTAAATGCCGCCTAAGATGAGAGAGAAAACAGTGTTTAATTACAGAACTATGACCAAGAAAACAACCGACACCGGTTCTAAGGGAGCCAAAACGTCGAGAAAGGCGGAGAAACAGAAATCACAGAAATCCACAGCATTCGTTGATATGCGTGAGGAGCCCCCCATGGTCCAGGAGCTCCCTTTGGTCCCAGGCCTTTTCCGGAGGAAAACTTATGGAAGGAAAATCAGACGGGTGTAAGAGGAACACAATCAGGTGGCAATATGGTTAACTGTTTTGGCCATGCATCTAATTTAACTTCTATATCTCAGCCAAGCCAGACCTCTGTAGATGGTCGAGTAAAAGGGGGTTTAGTATTCAGTGATCAGTGACCGCATTGTATTGACACAATGCCAAAGATGCATCTAGGCGGCTCGCAAAAACGTCAACCGCAAAGTTACACAGTTTTTAAAACAATAGGGGGCCTGGTAATTCGCTACATTTCTATCACATTTGCCGACTATTCAGATACGATGAGACTCATCTTAATCAGCTAGGTAATTCAGTTTTCCTTAACAGTTTACAAGTGGGACTAGAATCTTTTGCTTTATCTAAACCCAGTGATAAGATCTACCTTTATAACTTATAGTTATTTACACCCATCTCAGCTGAGTTTCTCTATCAATCCACAGAGCTGATAACGCTAGGTGGCGTGTGTGCTCGTATAGACAAGCGCTTGTGGCGGAATTCGGGGATTACCATAAATCAAGATTTCTCTTATTTCAAAAGACTAAAATAACTAATATTCAATCTCGAAATTCCTATGGAAAATACAAATCAGAGAGATGGGCAAACACTGATTCCTGGACATACCAGAGGTGGGATCAGGCGCCTAGGAGGAGTAAGCATCCCCTGTTGACCGGTCACACCCGCCGTGAGTTCTACATTCCGATCAGGTAAACTGAGCGATCCGTAGTCAGAATCAGTGTGCCAAGAATGCCCTAACTATTGGTAGGAAACGCATCAGACAGCATTAAATATTGTACTGGATCGTTATAACAACCATAAAATTTGCAAAATGCTGACTTTACACGAGACTGTACAAACCCCTGTAACATTACCTTCTTTATAAGTAGCCCACCTCGATTTAAAAACTGGTTATAAGCAGAACAAACTCTTGCGTATCGATATAAACGCCATATGCAGGTGATGATGGAATATTGCCACATAAATAAGGAAAGTTGACGATGGAGATGGATGATTCCCGTTTGTCATAAAGTTGAGTTCTTAGTTTGTCGCCGGCATCTATTCTCAGTAAAATATCTAAGTACGAAGCAGATGTGGAAGATTCTGTGGTGTCTTTTATTTTAAGCTCACTGGGATATATCGAATCGACATATAAATGAAAATGGTCATTGTTAATAGAAAACGTCGTCGATATATCTAAATGTCAAATTGAAGGCCACAGCAAGAGATTTTTTCTTATCGTGTAGAAGTTTTTGAATGAATTCTGCTTCGTAGAAATATAAAAATAGGTTACCTAACAAAGGAGCACAATTCGTGCACATGGGAATTCCAACAGACTGTTCGATTGATTGATTGTTTGTTTTACGTCCCGTCGAGAATTTTTCACTCGACCTGTTCACCAAAGACTACGAAAATATTGTCAATGAGGAACTCAAGCATCTTTTTAATATCAACTTGAGAGTACTTGTGCGTGGAATCAGAGTGGTGTTTAACAAAATAATTTTTGGGATGACCAATCACTTAATATGAATATTTCCTTTACCATTTTTGTTCACGAAACAACTGTCTATGATGTCAAAAAGTCTAGTCTTTAATTTATCGTGAGGTATGGTCGTGTAAAGAGTTGTAAAATCATACGTTTCAATGTTGTGAATTCGAGAAAAGTTTTGTCATTTCAAATTCAATACAAGTACTTTAGAATTTTGAAGAATCCACATTTGATTAACACCACTCCTGGCATATGTAGTGGCACAGTACGTTTGAAGTTTCTCCCTCACAGCATGTCTGGCTCAAAACTCTGGAGAATCCATCCTCAGTTCTGGGGAGGATATGAGGTCACCTCAGAGGTACCTGAACGACCGGCTTGATCCTTGCTGTACCAAGGACAAGTTTTTGGGTCTACCCTTGAAGGTTTTTACCATGGTGTTTACCAGGGGAGGTAGGATAGAGTTAGGGCTCGATTCAGAACTGAAATTCCTCATTTGTATGTGGCAGTCACTCTTGTTCTGGTATTTTTATATGTATTTTGGGGTATGAAGAGGTCTGTTCCCACCATAGTTACCTGTGGGGGCGCTTTGCGCCAGTGCTAAAGGGAGGTAATCCCTAGGTTCTTAGTGAATCCCTGGATTGGCTGCAGGGATATATAACTTTTATGTTTAAATGGATTATGCTAAACACTCACCACTAATGTTGTTGGTTAATGAATTGTTCTTATCTAATTTTGTGTTTTTCTTGGTCTGTATCTGGGATTAATAGTATTTTGCTGGAGAAATCGGAATATATATTACTTGGTATCTTACAACGAAGATCAGACCTACACAACGTATAAGGAATGAATATGTATAAAAAGTTGAATATAACGATCAATGATCAATCTCATAACCCCTAAAAGGAATACAAAATTAAGAGTTGGGATAACACGGGTCCTTGGATATACCAGAGGTGGGATCAGGTGGCTATGAGGAGTAAGCAATCCCAGTCCACAGGTCAAACCCGCCGTGAGCCCAATATCTTGATAAGGTAAACGGAAGTAATCCGTAATCAAAATTAGTATGTAAAGAACGACCTAACTATGATCATGAAACACGTCAGACAGCATACAGTTTGTATTATGGCGGTTGGATGTTTATATGTTTCCTATTTTAATGCATTTTCTCTCGATAAAAGCAACAACCTTTCCATTAGACACAAAAAAAAACGTATATACAACTTATTTGTTAGAAGAACCAATGTAAGTTACAACATGTCTAGCACATGGGTTAGCACATGTGGGGCTGATTGTTTTGTAGACACATACTGCAAGATCCTGGGTATTCCTAACATGTTGTGATGTAAACTGAAACTAATATATTTATAGTATGTCGGTGCAAATTTCAACTTATAATAAACATTTATTCTTACTGTTCTTGGAGGAAGCTATTTTGATTGATTTTATATATACCTAACCATCCCTAAGACCACATTCTCTGCATTTTGATCCGGAATGTCAGCAAGTATTCCGCCTTCTGTTTTGCAATTACTGTTTGCATCTGTGAATGTGTGCAGTTGCGTCACAATCCAGTAACACCTATTGCTGACGAACAGAGATGTTCGACTGTGACAGTCGCCAGGAATTCCTACAAAAAAGGTTACTTGTGTTATAGTTATATCACACAGAAATTCCTACACAAACAGATTACACGTGTCATAGTTATATCACACAGGAATTCCTACACAAGCTCTTAAGTATGTAGTATATATGCACAAAAACCATTTCATCCTGACAATCCTGTACATTCTCAGCAACCAATGTAAATTGGCCGCGACATATTCATGTATTGCTTACTTTCCCGCTCGAGAAGTTTTCACACATATGAAGAAGTCACCATTGCCGATGAAGGGTTGCAAAATATAAACCTATATTTGGCGCTTACGAACTTTGAGCAAGGAGGGATCTTTATCGTTTCACACCTGTTGTAACATGGGACCTCGGTTTTGCGGTCTTGTGGGACCACCCAGTTTGTCGTCTCTTACGACTAGTAAGGAGTATTGAGAACCCTTTTAACTTCAAGGTAAGTATTGTATGAACGACACCTCTGGGTTTGTGGTGTATGAACGACATCTCTGGGTATGTGGATTATGAACGAATTCTCTGGGTATGTGAAGTATGAACAACAACTCTAGGTGTGCGAGGTATGAACGACATCTCTGGGTATGTGTGGAATGAACGACATCTCTGGATATATGGGGTATGATTGATTGATTGATTGATTGATTGATCGTTTATTGTTTTACGCCACACTCAGCAATTTTTCAGTTATCTGGTGTCGTCAAGTTTTAATTGGTGGAGGAGAGAACCCAGATACAATGTACCCGGGAAGAGACCACCGATCTTCCGAAAGTAAACTGGCAAACTTTTTCACATATATCGGCGCGAGCTGGATTCGAACCCGCACCGACTAGAGGTGAGAGGCCTTGTAATTTTGAGCACAGTGCTCTAACCACTCGAACACGGAGGCCCCTTATATGGGGTATGAACGACAACTCAAAGGATATATCGCATGTTTACAAAAGGTATATGGAATTGATATTTCTTATCGATATCAAACATATACGGTGCACATTTTGATGCACCAGATGCGCATTTCGACAAATAATGTCTCTTCAGTGATGCTCAGGTCAAAAATGTTGGAAATCTAAAATAAGAACAAACTTGGAAGAGCTGAAAGAACCAAAAATACCAAATAGTGGAGACAAATCCGGCAAAGGATCAGTGCTATGCATGAGAGAGATAATTCTTAATTTGGAAATGATTTTCTTAATTTTATCACAGCAAATTTTTATACGTAATTCATACTAGTACCGAAGTACTTAGTAACTGGGCTGTTGAATATCTTCTGGGACTAACAGTCCACCAGCAGAGGCATCGACCCAGTGGTTTGTAATATGAAACATATGTGGTACAAATTTTGATGCACCAGATGTGCATTTCGACAAATAATGTCTCTTCGGTGATGCTCAGGTCAACAATATTGGGAATCTAAAATAAGAACAAACTTGGAAGAGCTGAAAGAACTAAAAATACCAAATAGCTAGTTCGCGGAAATATTGTGATGACTAGTCATAATACGAAATCAAAGCTCCGATTACAAAAGTGGGTAGTCAGGTGGTACAGTGACGTCAATGCGACCTTCCTCGAGCACCTGATTGTTAAAATAGTGTTAGATATTGTTTTAAAACTCAACTTTTATTCACCATTATTTACCATGGACAGCATTTATTTCGATGTTGTCAAATTTCTCCCAGTCTTAACATTCAAATTATATGTTTATACCTCTGGACCTAAAAATATCCAAGAATATAGCGATGACAGCGAATATGAAATAGGCTGGTAAACATTTACATGGATCTGTGAAATAGGCTAGTAAACATTTACATGGATCGGTGTTTAAACACTATTTGGTAAGATTATTCCTTTAAACATCTGTAGTTGGTGTTGTAACTCTGTGTATGTGAGGTATGATCGACAACTCTGGATATTTGAGGCCTGGCTGATAACAAAGTCTATGTGAGGTATAACCAACAAATATGGGTATGTGAGGTATAAACGGAAAATCAAGGTATTTCAAGTATAAATAACTCCGGGTATGTGAGGTTTGGGTAACAATTCTGGATGTGTGAGGTATGAATAACAACACCGGGTATGTGAGGTATGAACAGCAACTCCGGGTATATGAGGTATGAGAACTCTGGATCTATGACATGTGAACGACAAATTAAAGTCACAGGTATACAAAACAATTTAAATATTGGACATTTGGAGCAAAGATTTCCCAACGACATAAATTCTTTGAGAACTTTATAAATCTATGTAATTAGAAAAAAAAATTAAAACGAGAATTCCCATTCACTAAATGAAAACGTTTGTGAACCATTTTTTAGTAGTTGAGAAATCGTCTTTGATGATAAATTTGTACACTGCAGATCTGGTAATAATCCTGCTTGTCCACGTCAGTTTCTTTGTATTACAGCCTTCATAATATTCAGGTAGAAAATTGATTTGAATCATCAACTTCATCAAAGAGGTTCTATTTGTAATAGAATTTTACAGGTGGATTCAAAAGTTGTTAACAACATGCAGCAGCCTCCTACAGAATGCGACACTGCGACAAGATATTCCATAACTTTCTCCCTAAATACTAGTACTTTGTTAATTTATCTCTGCAATTTCGTGAATACTGTGAATTCCTTGTTTTACAAGAGTAAATAATATCGCGAAATGAATCGTAGATGTCAAAGTGCGAGAACATGGATTCAGAAGTGGACTGCTGATCAAGAGGTTTTACTAAATTATGCAATAATAAATCCTTGCTATTTAGGATGCAATTGGTATCATAAATACGGACGAGCATTGTATTTACTACACTAAGACAATAAAAAAAATGTTTCATATATCCACGACTTCTTTCATTTGAACAATTCAAAGTAGAAACAAAAGAGTAAGGAAACACATTGCTTTTCTACTATCCGAAAAAAATATTCATACGGGCATCTATTTTGCAGATTTTTTTTTAGAAATCTAATTTACTGACATAATCGTTTTTATTAGACCTAAGGAAATAAACCTTCATGTATATTTGTATTGCATAAGATATTTTACGAACTGAATCATAATACAATAAGATATTGATATATTTAAAACGTATTGCTATTAATGTCATTTTTATTTGCATTTGAAATCGCTTATTATACCTAAATATGGATTATAAGGTTCCTCAAACACGCAGTGTTTTAAATGAACAATGGCTGATCTAAGTATTTATTACGCACTTTTGAGGCCATCTGAGAAAACATGAGAAAATTCGATAACGATTTGATGGAGTAGTGATCTCGTTTAGTGTTCTACTGACACTTGTAACATTTTAATATGGACCCTATTACAAGAGCTATGATGCTTTTCGTTTACCAAATCCATATCAACAGTAAAATGATAACAAGGATCTATTCTTGTACGTCTCCAAAACTATTGTGATTGAACAACTGAGTATGAAATTTTATTTTAATTAGAAAAATAATGAAATACGAAAGCATGTTGATGATACGGAAGGAGCGTGTGGAATATTAAGAGTCTTCTCTTGAACCAGATTCCACCTTCATGTGACGTCATAAGAGTTTGCAAAATTAATGATGATTTAGATTTAGGCATGATAGGGATAAAAATTTTGTTGGAGAGTTTTCCGATATTTATTGTAAACAATCTTCTAAAATACAAAATATTTCAAAATTCTATGTTTTATATGAATAATTAACGAAATGTTTTAAAATATCGAATCCAAGGGCAATAACTCTGTCTTCATTGATTTCTTTATCAAGTCCATTTTGCCATAGACAACCTTTATTTTTCACAAACATATTATGTATTTTTGTAGAAGAAACCGTATCATGAAAATTTCATCAATACCATTACATCTTTATAACCAGTTTTTGTGAAATTTTGATAATGTTCTTTAAGAAAAGATACAGACTTCCGGAGTTGATAAATCATTATGTCTACCTGTATGTACAGGTAAGTCTCCCATCTTAAAAGTGCGATGACCTATCCATTATATTTGAAAATTGATATCATTAAACTATAAAAAAAAAAATGGAAATAAATACACTTTCTATACTATTATCATATGATAATGCGAGCATGGAACTACCTACATTTTCTACAATAATTCAAGATGATGTGATATTTTTTGTGTTATTTGATTGTCTGTAGCTTTCCGCCACACTCAACAATTGTTCAGTTATTTGGTGGCACCCAGTTTTTATTGGTGGAAGAGAGAACCCAGATACAATATACCTGGGAATAGACCACCAAAATTCCAAAAGTAAACTGGCAAACTTTCTCACATATATCGGCGCGAACGAGAATCGAACCCGCGCCGACTAGAGGTGAGAGGCCTTATGATTTTGAGTGCGATGATCTAAGGCTACGGAGGTCCTTGAGTCCATATCGTACTATAATAATGTAGATTACTAAATATACGGAAGGATTTATTATTCCATAATTTAGGGGGGAAAAGAAAAGAAAAAAGAAAAAAAAACTAACAATCCACTCGCGAATTCATGTTCTCGCACTTTGACATCTACGATTCATTTCGCGATATTATTTACTCTTGTAAAACAAGGAATTCACAGTATTCACGAAATTGCAGAGATAAATTAACAAAGTACTAGTATTTAGAGAGAAAGTTATGGAATATCTTGTCGCAGTGTCGCATTCTGTAGGAGGCTGCTGCATGTTGTTAACAACTTTTGAATCCACCTGTAACATTTTATTACAAATAGAATTCTTTCAAGACGTTGCTGACTCAAATCAATTTTCTATATGAATATTTTGAAGATTGTAAAACAAAGAAGAGTAAACTGGCGTGGACTAGCAGGATTATAACCAGATCTCCAGTGTACAAATTTATCATCAAAGACGATTTCTCAACTACTGAAAAATGGTTCACAAACGTTTTCATTTTAGTGAATGGGAGTTCTCGTTTTATTTTTTTTTCTAATTACATAGATTTATAAAGTTTCCAAAGAATTTATGTCGTTGGGAAATATTTGTTCCAACTGTCCAGTACTTAAGTTGTTCTTTACCTTAATTTACCTTAATTTGTCGTCCATATATCACATATCCAAAGTTGTCATGCTTACCTCACATACCAAGAGCTGTTGCTCATACATCGCTTACCCAGAGTTGTCATTCATACCTCACATTTCCAGAGTTGTCATTCTTACCTCACATATCCAAAGTTGTCATGCTTACCTCACATACCCAGAGTTGTCATTCATACCTCACATTTCCAGAGTTGTCATTCTTACCTCACATTTCCAGAGTTGTCATTCTTACCTCACATACCCAGAGTTGTCATTCATACCTCACATTTCCAGAGTTGTCATTCATACCTCACATTTCCAGAGTTGTCATTCTTACCTCATATTTCCAGAGTTGTCATTCTTACCTCACATTTCCAGAGTTGTCATTCTTACCTCACATTTCCAGAGTTGTCATTCATACCTCATATTTCCAGAGTTGTTATTCATACCTCACAACCCAGAGTTGTTATACATACCTCACATACTCAAGTTGTTGTTCATATTTCACAAACCTAGAGTTGTTATTCATTCATCACATATCCATAGCTGTCATTCATACCTTACATACCCAGAGTTGTTGTTCATACCTCACATACTCAAAGTTGTTGTTCATACCTCACATACCCAGAGTTGTCATTAATACCTCACATACCCAGAGTTATCATTCATACCTCATATATCCAGAGTTGCTCACATACCCGGATTTGTTATTCATATATCACATCCTCAAATTTGTTGATCATACCTCACATACACAGAGTTCCCGTTCATACCTCACATACCAAGATTTTTTCATACCTAACATACCCAGAGTTGTTCATACCTCACATACCCGAAGTTGTTATTCATACCTCACATACCCAGATCTGTCGTTCATACCTTAGATTCCCAGAGTTATTTTTTAAAGGGGCCTCCGTGGCCGAGTGGTTAGAGCATCGGGCTCAAAGTCACAAAGCCTCTCACCTCTGTCAGCGCGTGTTCGAATCTGGGCCGCGGCGTTATGTGAGCAAGTTTGCCAGTTTACTTGCGGAAGGTCGGTGGTCTCTTCCCAGGTACATTGTATCTGGGTTCTCTCCTCCACCAACAAAAACTGGACGCCACCAGATAACTGAAAAATTGTTGAGTGTGGCGGAAAGCAATAAATAATCAATCAATCAATCATACCGCATACACCCAGAGTTATTGCTTATATTTCAAATACCTTGATTTTTTGTTTATACCTCAATTACCCATACTTGTCATTTATACCTCACATAGACTTTCTTATCATCAATGCCTCAAGTCAGTTTACTTTCGGAAGGTCGGTGGTCTCTTCCCGGTACATTGTATCTGGGTTCTCTCCTCCACCAATAAAATATGGACGCCACCATATAACTGAGCAATTGGTGAGTGTGGCGGAAAACAATGATCAATCAATCAACCCATGCCTCAAATACCCAGAGTTGTCGATCATACCTCACATACACAGAGTTATGCATGCCTTGCATACGTTCATGATTCAAATGCCAGACCTGTCGCTCACACATTGAGTTTTCGTTTATACATACGATACTTTGAGTTGTCGTTCATGCCTCACATACCTTGACTTGTTAGTCACACCTCACAGACTTTAAAGGACATATCACATACTAGTAAAGTTTTTAATCGTTTTAGCAAAAGTATTTCTTTGCATGCGTAAAATTACTTTGAATCTGTTTTACGGTAGTACTCAATAAGTAACGCATGATTTTTCTATCAATTCAATCTCTTTTTTTTTAAATTACTTGCCTTTTTTTAATTATATTAAACTGCTTCTGTTTGGGAAATTTAAAAAAAAATTGACATGTAGAATTTCTTTTATAAAGGCCGATTTTAAAAATATTGATAGAGATTGGGGGGATTATGAAAATATTAATGAATATTTAGGTCAATTAGTTTTGAAAATAAAATAATGAATGGTATTTAAAAACCAAATATTAGCATATAACATAGCAGTCTGTTGATAACTGCTGAGGGTAGTAAAATGAGTTTTGTAAACAATTGTTAACCACTTCATATATTAATTGATGAAAAAGCCAATTATCAAGATAACAATTTGTAGACAATACTGCATTAGGTGTTTTGTGCTGTTTAAGGGTATACTAGCTGTCAGAAGAAAGGATATAGAAAAGGCATGGTCACGATTTGAACTTAAGATTTTCAAATTTTTATTTTTCCATTTCTAATATTTACAGTGTTGAATGAAGGTGCATGCATTCTAAACATTTGTATGTCAGTTTTCGAGTTACAAGATAGATACAAAGACACAATAGTTTGATATGTACATAAGTCTCGTGTTATGCCTTTGTTTACATAGATTTTTACTAGTAAAAATTCGTTTAAAGCAGATTTTCTTTTAAATTAACAAGTTAATTCTGAACATGGTTAAGCTGTTGCTAGTGTTTTTCACACCTCATTTTGTTTTAATCAAGATATTTCACATTACTAATCTATATGTAAACAATGTCCTGGATAAGTGATAAAATGTTTTACGTCTTGCTCTGACAAATAATACTAGATCAGGACAAACATCAAGGTTTAACATTATTGACTAACATGAAACACCTAATCCACTAGCCATTGATCAAGTATTTGATTTAAACAGGATATCTAGCTATTCAGGCGGACTATTGTACAAATATACCAGATATGAACATACATTTTAGTATAGAATAATCCAAATAACGTGATAAAAATTATCCCTCTATTTGACAAATTACAAAGACATAACCAAATACGTCTAGGACATATCCATTCGTATTTTTGGAAAAGAAAAAACCTTTTTGCTTTAACACAATGCAAATCTATATGAAATGCAACAGTTTTGTTTCTACGTATAACTGTATCCATTGTATGCTTCCATTAGTTTAAATGCTGTACAAGTTTGACACGTTTCATACCAATTGTTAGGCTGTTCTTGGCACACTGATTTTGACTATGGATTACTCCATTTACCTGATCAAGATATAGGGCTCACGGCGGGTGTGACCTGTCTATTGGGGATATCTGTTCCCACCTCTGGTATATCCAGGGGTCTGTGTTTGCCTAACTCTTTATTTTATATTCCTTATGGGAGTTATGAGATTGATCATTATTTGTTATCTTTGCCTTTTTATTTTTAAAGCAGGTCGAAGTTTATCCTCTCCAGCATCTAATATTATGGCTCAGATTCAGCATCCAAATATGTTGACTCCATAAGTATCTTCCGATGCACCATCCAAGCAAGTTTTATGAAGTTACATATAGGACCAAACTGAGAAATCTCGTATTAGACACATCAAAACAAAATCTATCATCTATCCTTCTGTGTTTAGGAAACCAAAGGTGAGAAAAGAATTAGATAGGTTACATGAGGAATACGTTTTGGTTCCAGTTGACAAAGTTTATAACAATATTGTCTTTATTCCTAAAGCTCATTATCAAAACTGTATTTTTAACGAACATGACATTAATTCCACATTTAGTAATCGCACTTACACTCCATCGTCCCATTCAAAAGATGAAATTTTTCAAAATCATGCTTGATTGATTTATTGCTTATTTGTTGTTTTCCGCCACACTTAACATTTTTTTAGTTATCTGGTGCCGTCCAGTTTTTGTAGGTGGAGGAGAAAACCCAGATACAATGTACCTGGGAAGAGACCACCGACCTTCCGAAAGTAAACTGGCAAACTTTCTCGAATATATCGGCACGAGAGAGAATCGAACCCGCGCCGACAAGAGGTGAGAGGTCTTTTGATTTTGAGCGCGATCCCACGGAGGTCTGAGTGTTAGCTATATTTAATATCCCAGTCAATAGGATGGATGAATATGAGTTGCCTTACCTAATGTGCATTCCTAAACATCACAAAAACCCTTAAAACAAAAACACATTGCTGGATCCAGTAAATGTTCTACTAAGCCCCTCTCTTTGCTCCTCATGAAAATATTAACAGCTGTGAAGGAGTCACTTTAAACATATTGTACCACTATATATGCTAGAATTGGACTAAATCAAATCTTCTGAAGAACTTTTAGGAAAGGTGAAATCGCAAAGCAACAAAATCAAAACATATGATTTTTCAATACTTTGCACGACCATTCCCCATAATATATTAAATACTAAACGTTTTGACATCATAGACAAAAATGCGAATAGGAAATATTAATATCTAGTGATCAGTCATCCAAAAAAGTTGCTTTGTTAAATACCACTCTGATTCCATGCACAGGTACTCAGAAGATGAAATTAAAAATATCCTAGAGTACCTCATTCACAATATCTTGGTAGTCGTTGGTGTTCCGGTCTTTCACCAGTCTGTTGGAATAGCCATAGACATGAATTGTGCTCCTATGTTAGTTGGCCTGCTTTATATTCTTCATGAGAAGAAAAAATCTCTTGTGACCTTCATATCGACATTTAGATATGTCGGCGATGTTTTCTCTACTAACACGAGAGTGGGTCAATAAGTAACCAGTCTATCCCATATCCGATTAATCGAGACGGTCACGATTTTCTTGTTTCAACATATGTTCTGTACTTGGGTACAAAATTCTAAAGATATTAAATGTCATACATGGTTAGGGATGCAAAGGCATGCTTTTCATTTCAAGTTGAGTACCGTGCTGTAATTCGATACTTGTATTTAAAAGGTAAAACAAGCAAGGAAATACGCGGCGATTTAGCCGATATGTATGGGGTATTGGTCTTCTGTACCATCTTATGCTCAGGTTAAATTCTGGGTAGGGGTATTCAAATGTGGTAGAACTTCTTTGGAAGATGAAACCAGGTATGGAGGGCCACTGGATGCCACCGATGAAGAAATGTGTAACAAAGTTCGGGATCTAGGTATACTCTGATAGGTGAATGCAGGTGGAAGAAATAGTGCAGGCATTGGGCATTTCGCATGGTGGCGGTTTAACAATCTTACATGTTCGTTTAGGTATACGGAACCCCGTTGGATCCACAAATCCCTTAGCGATGAGCAAATGGCAACCAACGCATCAGTATGCAACGCCTTGTCTTGAAAAAGAAGTTCAAGACGCAATCGTCAGCTGGCAAGGTGATATACATAGTATTTTAGGACGCAAAAGGCGTTATTATGTTGGACTTTTTACCAAAGAGAAGTAAAACAACTGGAGTGTACTATGCAAACACAAGATGAAATCTTCCCTTTCAATAAACTGAAAGGTGACTGAACGGTAACTGAATGTTAACTGAATCATCACTGATAAAGTATTTTTCAGTCACCTTTCAGTTACCATTCCGTTATCATTCAGTTCAATAGCAGGAACTTTTCAATGACCATTCAGTCAGGTTTTCAGTGACTACTGAGTCAGGTTTCAGTGACCATTCAGTCAGTCTTCTATATTCTATTGACCATTAAGCCATAAATTAAGCCAGAAATCTTTCTGTAATTGTAACCTACAATATATTTACATTTCCGAGTCCATTTTTGTCTCTTTCACTAATTCCTCAGTTCTGCTTCAGTCTGATACGGTTCATTTCATTAAGTCTTCTAACCGTCCGTTGGAAATCCCATGGTCACGAATTGTGCTCCTTTACTAGCTGACCTGTTTTTACATTCGTATGAAGCAGATTTCATTCAAACGCTTCTATATGAGAAGAAAAAATATCTTGCCGTGGCCTTCAATCCCGCATTTAGATATATCGACAACGTTTATCTATTAACAGTGATCATTTTCATTCATATGTCGATTCGATATATCCCAGTGATAATAGACACCTGCTTCGTATTTAGATATTTTACTGAATATAGATGGTGGCAGGAAACTAACAACTCTACTTTATGACAAACGGGATGATTTCAATTTCCCCATTGTAAGCTTCTTTTATCTATATGGCAATATGTCATCATCATCCGCAGATGGTGTTTATATCTCCGAACTGATTTGATACGGAACAGCTTGTTCTGCATATGATCAGTTTTTAAATCGGGGCAGGCTACTGACAAAGACGTTGACGTTACTGGGGTTTGTACAGTGTCATCTACAGTCAGCATTTCGCAAATTTTGTGGTCGTTAAAACAATCTAGTTTATCAGTACAACTTTCCACTAGGTCAAATGCTGTCTGACGTGTTGCATACCCATTGTTAGGCCGTTCTTGATACAGTGATTTTCACTACGGATTGCTCCGTTTACCTGATCGGGATGTAAGACTCAAGGCGGGTGTGACCGGTCGACAAGGGATGCTTACTCCTCCTAGGCAGCTGATCCCACCTCTGGTATGTCCAGGGATCACTGTTTGCCCAACTCTCTGATTTGTATTTTCTATAAGAATTACGAGATTGATTTTGGTTTTTTTTATTTATAGTCGCCTGAGCAATTTTTCAGCTATCCGGCGACTGTCACTATTACCGGTGACGGGGCTGCAAATTTAGACCTATGCTTAGCACTAATGGCTTTTAGCAGTGAGGGTTCTTTTACGTGCCACACCTGCTGCGACACGGGACCTCCGTTTATAAGGTCCCATCCGAAAGACCCGTGACTCTCACTTCGTAATGCCGAGCTCTTGGCGAAGGAGCAATCACTACCTATTTTAACGTCTTAGGTTTGACGCCGCCGGCCCAAGCGAGGCTCGAACTCACGACCTTCCGTTCACGAGGCGAGAGCTCTACCACTGAGCCACCGTGATCGGTATTACGAGATTGAATACTGTTAGTAATCTTAGTTTTTTCATTACGGATTTCTTTTTTTTTCTCTAGTTACATATAAATAACCATCCACAATTTTTTTTTCTGTAATTGTTTACCTACAAATGTGTAACTTTCAATGTTCAGTTATGCACACTACCTCAGAATTCATTTTGTGAATGTTCAATAAAATTCAAGTAAATGAGTTGATGGTATCACTGCTCATACAAATAACTTTCATAGTTTATCTAACTAGGCTGCATAACAAATCAAAACCAATACACACAATGGAATTTCAAGCATTATTTATTTATTTTTGATTGGAGCACAGCATTTTTCACATTTATTAAACATAGCTAAAACATTTTTAGTCAGTTACTTCTGTGATAAAAATACGAAATTGATCTCAAAATTAAAGATTATTTCCCTCATGCAAAGCTTTGATACTTTGCCGGATATGGCTCCGCTGTTTGGTATTTTTGGTTCTTCCAGCTCTTCCAAGTTTGTTCTTATTTCGGATATCCAACATGTTTTACTTGAGCATCACTGAAGAGATATCATTTGTCGAAATGCTCATCTGGTGCATCAAAATTGGTACCGTTTATGTTTTATATTTTATTATACGTTCATTTTCATCGCATTCTGTATGAGGAATCATTCGATTTCATTTAGGACTTGACCAGTAATTAGCCATCACCCAATGTTTGTAAACTCATCTTTTGTAAATATTGACATTTTCTATAAAAAAAGAGAGAATATTAAATGGATATCTGTACAGCCATATAACACCAACAAACAGATCGAGATGATTCACACACACACACACACACACACACACACACACACACACACACATATATATATATATATATATATATATATATATATATATATATATATATATAATGGTAAAAAAGAGAGTAGATAATGATCTTCTAAGGATGATACACACAATGTAGACGATTTCAATAGATTATTTAATTTTAATGCATTTTCACTTATATGCATCAGAGCCCTCTCGAAAGCCTGATCCTGTAGAGTTCACTATTTTGGAAGACAATGACAAGCTTTATATACTTATACTAAGTCCTAACACATAGTATTTTACATCTGGAAATGCATACAAGTATATGTAATTTTACAAATTTATTTCTATCAAACTCGGAGGGAAGTGGAGGTTTGCCCTTCACCCTCTTACGCACGTTGTAGTGATATAATGAGGTTCGAACGACTAATGTGTATAACACACAGTAACGACGCGGAGATGTTCGGTCCCACTCGCTGACTGAACAAAGTCTGACTCCGTCAACGTCAAAGAAAAAAACAAAGCCTGACGGAATAAACAAATAAACATCAAAGAAAACCCTTTATAGAACTACCCAACCATTAGCAAAATCCGTGAAATTCTTTCTCTATAAAAAAGCAACAAAAAAAGCTCATACTTTATGTAGTTGTTTTATCATATTATTCAATATTGATACATACATTTACAATGTGATGAAATTCGTTGAACGCACTTATTTACTTGCTTACAATTTATCTTAGTTTGCTCCGTATAAATAGCAAGATCTATTTAAATGATACTCTAAATGATGACATTTTCTGCAAGATATCAATTCAAGGGGATCTAAATTTTAACATGATATCGACAATAGCGATCTCTGGTGATCATAAAGGGAAAAGAAAAATGGGAGGGGGCGGACTTGTGTTTTTATCCATATTTCCCGCTATATATTGCCAAGTATATTGAAAATTACAATTCGATATCCTAATTTTGTGATATAAAGGAAGTTCTCATTAAGTTAAACAAAATAATTTGCATATTTATTATTATACAGTTATACATATATGGATCAATGGAAAGATCCTGACTTTTCCAGTTCTGGGCTGATGGCACTTGAACACCGTTGGTCTAACTGCATCACACTGAAGAGCATTTTCATCGAAAAAGAAGAGATAGATCTCAACTCGACATAAGTTAGACTGGTTACTTATTAACTCGCCCTCGTAATTATCATTTTCATTTATATATTAATTCGATATATCCTAATGTGCCCTCCACATCTGCTTCGATTCGTACTTATATATTTTATTGAAAATAGATATTAATATATAATTAACAACTCAACTTAATGACAAAACGGGATGATTTCAGCTTCTCCATTGTCATATTTATACAGCAATATCACATTCTTACCTGAATATGTGTTTATATCTCTCAACTGACTAGAGGCCCACGTCGCAGAGTGGTTGGAGCTTCTCGCCCAAAATCACAAGGCCTCTCACCTCTAGTCGACGCGGGTTTGATTCTCGCCGCGCCGATATATGTGAGAAAGTTTGCCAGTTTACTTTCGGAAGGTCGGTGGTCTCTTCCCGGGTACATTTTATCTGGGTTCTCTCTTCCACCAGAAAAACTGGATGCCACCAAATAACTGAAAAATTGTTGAGTGTGGTTGAAAACAACAAATAATCAATCAATCTCAACTGATTCGATACCCAAGAGGTTATTCTGCGTATGATCAATTTTTAAATCGACGTAGGCTCATGACAAACTAGTTGATGCTACAGAAATTGGGTTTTAAGAGTATCGTTTAAAGTCAGCATTTCGCAAATGCTATGGTCGTTATAACGGTCGTGTTTGCCAAAGCAACCTGTCAGTGGGTAATATGCTGTCTGTCCAAATGTTAGGCGGTTCTTGATACACTAATTCTGACTGCGGATCACTCCGTTTACCTGATCAAGATATAGGGCTCACGGCGGATGTGACCGGTCCACAGGGCATACTTACTCATCCTAGGCACCTGATCCCCTCTGGTATGTCTATGGATGCCTGTTTGCCTATCTCTCCTATATTTGTTTCATATAGGAATTATGATACTGATCATGTCATCTTAACCTTTTCATTAAACAATTCAGTCATGAAAAATAATAAAATGGATAATAAAAAGAATGAACACTAGCTAGACATTTTACAACTTGAAATCTGTAAAATATTAAAATTCCAAGAGCCAGTATATGAATTATACTTCACGATAGTATTTATTCAATGAGTGGCGGGTTAGAAGTTTTGATTAGTATATTACAAAATTTGCCCAAATCTATAGAAACACAGTCAATTAAACCTGGTTATAGATCATATCACTCCATAGTTGTGGAGGAATTAAACTTTGATTTTTTTACAAGGGGACGTGGACATTGGAAATTTAACAATAGTCTTCTCTCATACAAAGAATATATACAGAAAGTCGGAGAAACTATTCATGATCTTTAAGACCGGCATTTCATAAGTGGTACTGAAACCACTACAATTACTGATTATATTGATGATAGTTTTTCATTGTAGGTTTTACTCATGAAAATAAGGGTTGTTACCATTTCATATTCTTCTTATAAAAAAAGGAAAAAGTTGAATTTCATCAAATTAAAGAAAAGAGATCAATTCTAAAAAAAACTTGAGAAAGGACAAATTGAAGGTCATGCTGTAAGATCCAGAGCTTGATGGATCGGGGAAGGGAAAAATCCTACAAAGTACTTCTAAAATCTGGAGAAACGCAATTATTTATATAAAACTATTAAAAATTCGAAGTGGAAGGAAATCGTTTGATCTCTGACCTAACGGACATTTTACCAAAGTTTATATACTAATATAATCAGATCTTTTCGAAAAAAAAAAAAGATTACAAATCATGTTCAAACAATGAATAAGGCTGTCACGTTTACAAAATTTTGTAAACGTTTAAAGGAAGCATTGTAAACGAAACGTTACCGTTTAAACGAAGTGTTGTATAATTTAATAAAATAAAATACGCACAGAATTTTAAGACCCATTAATGACCATTATGTTTGTGTTTCAGTTTTCATCGTTCTATGGACGATGCAGAGATTGTCACCGGACGTTCCGGAGTATAAATATAAGACAGAATAAAATACACGAACATAAATATCCGGATAGCATTTAAATTGAATTCAATTTTATTCACACTGTACAACATTTGCACAATACAGATCACAAATTCATAATAAACTTCATTTTTCAAATTTTCATTTCAGTGATTTCACATTAGATTGTCCAGAGAGGGCAGAGCTGGTGCCGCGGTTTCTTCCGTCGGTTCGGTTTTAACATGGACTTCACGTGCAGCCGGTGCAGGCGGAGCAGCGCAATTCACTTTATGTTTTAATCTTTTGTTCAAAAAGATCAGTTTGTCCACATTCTCAGCGCCAAGGGAGGAGCGCAGTTTTGTAACAGTTCCACCCGCTGTGGAAAAGACGCGCTCAGAGGCAACGGACGTTGCCGGTGTGCATAGCAAATCCTTTGCGAGACTTGCTAATTTTGGAAAATTAATACGACTGGTTTTCCACCAAGTGAATGGGTTGGTATTTGTCGGCGCACTTTTTTCAGATAGATATAATTCGATCTCTTCATCTGAAGTGGAAGGGGTAATTATTTTGCAATCTCCGGTGTCAAAATATGATCCTAACAGGAAGGATATATCATCCTGAGAAAGTTTACTTCTCTTGCATTCGGGCTCATTCTCGCCTTCCTTGATATCTGCTTCTTGTGTTTTGTTTTCGTTATTAACACTACATGCATCAATTTTCTGTCCATCGTCTTTTTGTTTTAAGATTTTATTTATCGTATCTCGAACAACATTGCGTTGCTCGTCATTGAGGAACGGAACGCGGATCCAAGAATGTGCAGAGCATTGGAATACTCTGAACATTTCTGGTTTGTCCATATTGAACCTTTTGCGCAAACCGGTTTGCACCTTCTGTTTGAATGTTGCGACTGCAACACAGTCACTGTCGTTTGAAGTAAGATGGTGATATACTAAGCTATATAAAATTGGGTAGACGCTACTGACGGTCGGATACTCCTCGCTGCACATGACAGGAGTAGCCATGTACAAAGGGTTCAGAACAGGTATCATGCCTTCAAGTACTCGCCAGTGATCGTCATTCAGATCTAATGTACGCGCATCATTGGGTTTTGTTATACTAGCATCGTGAAGCACGGCATAAATAGCCAGCCTTTGTTGTTTGAGTCTCTCAAACATGTCGAACGTGCTGTTCCACCGAGTGGCCACATCAATTATTAAATTGTTTTCAGGTAGATTCATCTGTTTTTGTCTTGTATGTAGTTCATTTGTAGCTAGCACTGATTTTCTGAAGTGTGCAACTAATTTGTTTGCCGCCCCTATTGTTCGCGAAACAGAATTTACAGAATCAAACGCACCTCTAATCGAAAGTTGTAAAGTGTGCGCAAAACAACGAATGTGTTTCCATTTCAGGTGCTCAACACACGAGACCATGTTGTACGCGTTATCAGTAACGATTCCTATAACTTTCTCGTCAGTAATGCCAAATTCCTGTGTTATTGCTTTTATTTCATTAGCTGTGTTCTCACCGGTATGTCTGTCGGTGACTTTTCTGGTGGCCAAAACTGTATTTTGAAAGTTCCAGTCATCATCAATAAAATGGGCAGTTTCTGTAATGTATGCCTCAGTGGCAAGGCTTGTTCAGTGATCTGATGTCAGCGCTACGGCAGACACGTTTTTCAAATTTTTTTTCAGTTTCTGTACCTCCGTAAATCATGCGGATTGAGTTCATTACAGAAATCTTTGAACCCCTCGCCACTAACAATACTTAGTGGTCGTAAATCACGCGCGCACATCAGTGCTAATTTCCGGGTACACTTTTGATATTTTTCTCTTGAAAATACCGGCGTTCTATAAGCTGTAATTGCTGTTTGCGTCAATGTTGCGGAAGACCCCGGCTTGTGACTTTTATCAGATGCATCAATACTTGTAGACTTGTGTTTGAACTTGATGTGATTGGTCATTGTCCCTGTACTCCCTCCGGCATAAGTAAGCTCCGTAGCACATAAATTGCATTTCACTTTTTTCTTTCCCGCTACTTCCAACTCCGTAAAATAATTCCATACACCGGAACGTTTCTGTTTTTCGGCCATTCTAATTTTGAGAGTTGCGAGTCTTGCGACAGATGATAATACAAATAAAGTTTAAGAATACCTGTTTGAAAGCAATCGACAATTTTATGACGTATTGAATCTCATCCATTCACTCAGCAACTTTCTTCAATGAAAAAAAAATGACACATGCCAAAGATGCCATGCAAGTGACACGTAAATATTCATACAGATTTTAAATTTGAACGTTTTTCCAGATTTGTATCCATACATTTAGATATCTTATTAGGAATTTTCTGGAAGGGGGGGGGGGGGGCTATAATTGCCGTCAAAACCGTTAATAAATGTTTATTAAAAACAATAAAGCACATTTTGCAAGATGATCAAAGAGCAGCACAGTAATGCAATACAAGCCAGAAACATATAGTAAGAGATTCTGAGACCCTTTCATTTTACTAATTAAATATGACGGAAAAAAATTGTTCACCGTTCCTATAGACTATTGTCAAACTTCATTACTTCCCCTCGCAATTTGTTTAATAAGTTTATTCACTTGAAATAATTATTCAAATAATTTAGATTGTAATTTGAACCCTGCAAGATTTGTGCCACATATATAAGACATCGTTTAAACGTTTAGTGATTTTGTAAACGTTTACAGCCCAAACACGAAACGTTACCGGTTACACGTGTACACGTGACAGCCTTAACAATGAACAAACATACTTCAGAGTCCTTTGAAAGAACAATATCTGAAAAAGACATTTTTGAAGTATTAACAAATAGGAAAAATAATAAATCTCCAGAGGCGATAGATATAGTGTAGACGTTTTTTAAATGTTTTGAAGAGATTTAAAGAAATTATACTGAAGTCAGTTAATTGTATTTCCTCCAACAAAGAGCTTTCCATTTCTCAGCAATTAAGATTATTATTTCATGTTTGCTCAACGATGAAAACCCTTGACAATATTTAAAAACCCCATGGTGAATTACTTAATTGTTTAATGTTTTTGTCTTAGTAACCGAATCAAGTCTAATTTAGATCATCTTATATCTGACACTCAGTCTGGATTTTTAAACAGAGGATTCGTTGGAGAAAATATCAAATTTATACATGATCTAATGCATTATACAGAAAGATTATATCAAGACTATTGCTTTTAATCGATTTTGAAAAATGGTCATTTATATAGAAAGTACAAAGATAATTTGGTTTTCGTGAACTTGTTATTGAATGGGTTAAGAATATACATATTTTAAAGCTGCAGTGTTACAGAGTTGGTTTTTCTCTAATTAATTCAATATTGAGAGGGATTGTAGACAGGGCGAAGCTGTAGCACCATATCTGTTCCTCCTTTGTGCAGAGGTTTCTAAAGAATTGCTTAAACAAAATGAAAAAATATAAAGAGCAATTGTATTATGATAGGTGATAAGGGACACAAATAAGTCAAAATGCTGGCGATGCATCACTTGCTCTTGATGGGATTTCCAAGGCACTTTTTTCAGCTTTAGACACCTTGGATGTTTCTCTGAACTTTCTGGTCTGAAGGTAAAGAGCTCCAAAAAATTGTTTCGATCGGATCGAAAAAAAAAATCAAATCTTTCATCATTCCGGTTGGAAACTTGATTGGGGTTCTACAACTTTTGACTTACTAAGTATTAGTTTTTCCGTTGAATTACAACAAATTACTGATACAAACTACTGCACACTGATTACTGACACAAACTACTGCACACAGATACCCAAAATTAACAGCATCCTACGGCATTCAAAAGAAGAATTACAACACAGATTAGCCGTGTTACAGTGGTTAAAACATTAATTATTCCCATCATTTCCAACACAGAAAACGGAAATAATACCTGCATTGAGCAAAAACATTTTTTGAATTCATCTCGAATGGCAATATACAAAAAGTACACACTCAACTGTAACTGAAGATCACCAACATGCCGGTCTGAAAATGGTGGACTGTAACAACTTCATTATGTGTTTAAAATGTTCATAATTGATTTTGTTTGTTTGTTTTTTATTTATAGTCGCCTGAGCAATTTTTCAGCTATCCGGCGACTGTCACTATTACCGGTGACGGGGCTGCAAATTTAGACCTATGCTTAGCACTAATGGCTTTTAGCAGTGAGGGTTCTTTTACGTGCCACACCTGCTGCGACACGGGACCTCCGTTTATAAGGTCCCATCCGAAAGACCCGTGACTCTCACTTCGTAATGCCGAGCTCTTGGCGAAGGAGCAATCACTACCTATTTTAACGTCTTAGGTTTCACGCGGCCGGCCCGAGCGGGGCTCGAACTCACGACCTTCCGTTCACGAGGCGAGAGCTCTACCACTGAGCCACCGTGATCGGTGTGTTCATAATTGAAGAGGTTATTAAAGGGGATAAGAAATCATGGGTAGATATTTTTGTAGTGAGTAATGATAAAGATTTTGTTCACAAACTACTTGATTTCACATTTATTTCTGAATGTTTCATTTCAAAATTGATCTTTTCTGGCAAGATGTTTTAATTTTATGCTTTATATAATTCAATCTTTTGACAAAAATGTTTATAGGGAAGTCTATGAAGTTAACTAATCATGGTTAGTGAATATGATCAAACTTCGGAATCTCTGTTAAAATGTTTTTGTGCCTTCGACTTCATACGAAAAGATTAAGATAACTAACAGATTCAAATCTAGTTATTCCTATAGAAATCACAAATTAGCGAATGGGCAAACACGGACATCTGGACATACTAGAGGTGGGATCAGGTGCCTAGGAGGAGTAAGCATCCCCTGTCGACCGGTCACACCCGCCGTGATCCCTACATCGCGATCAGGTAACCGGTGAAATCCGCAGTCAGAATCAGTGTGCCAAAACAGGCCTAATGATTGGTATGAAACGTGTCAGACAGCATTTGACCTAATGGAAAGTTGTACTGGCAAACTAGATCCTTATAACGACCATAAAATTTGCGAAATACTGACTTTAAGAAGACTGTACAAACCTTTGTAACTTCTTTGTCAGTAGCCTGTCTCGATTTAAAAACCGATCATATGCAGAGCAAGCTCTTGCGTATCAAATTAGTTGGGAGATATAAACACCATATGCGAGTGATGATGGGATATTGCCACATAGATAAGGGAAGTTGACAATGGAGAAATTGAAATCATTTCGATTATCATAAAGTTGAGTTGTTAGTTTGCCGCTAGCATCTATTTTCAGTAAAATATTTAAGTACGAAGCAGATGTGGAGGACTCTGCGATGTCTCTCTGAGATATATCTAATCGACATCTGAATGAAAATGGCCATCGTTAATAGACGGAAGGTCGTCGTTATATCTAAATGTCGAATTGAAGGCGTCAGCAAGAGATTTTTCTTTTCGTGTGGAAGCTTTTGAAGGAATTATGCTTCCTGAGAATATAAAAGTAGGCAAGCTAACAAATGAGCAAAATTCATGTCCATGGGAATTCCAACAGACTGTTGGAAGACCTGATCACCAAAGACTACGAATATATTGTCAACGAGGAATTCTAGTATCTTTTTATTATCAACTTCAGAGTGCTTGTGCGTGAAGTTTCAGTGGTGTTTAAGAAAATAATTTTTGGATGACTGATCACAAGATATGAATATTTCCTTTTACCATTTTTATTGACGAAGAATCTGATCAATATATTAAAAAGTCTAGTCTTTAATTTATCGTGAGATATGGTCGTGTAAAGTGTACGTTTTAATGTTGTTAATTTGAGAAAATTTTTAAGAATCCACATTTGATTTACACCACTTCTGGCATATGAAGTGGAACAGGACGTTTGACGTAGTTACAGCAGTTACTAATATCTTAAGGAGAGAGCAACGACAGGGGCTAGGTAGAACATATACTGGATCCAGCAATGTATCTTTGTTTGTAAGGGTGTTTGTGGAGTTTGGGGATCCATCATAGGTACGGTAACTTATATCTGGGATATTAAATGTGTTTAAACTGAATCATGAATTTGAAGAATTTCATCTTTTGAAAGGACAGTTGAAGTATAAGTGCGATTACTAAATGTGGAATTGATGCCATGTTCGTTTACAATGCAGTTTTAATAAAAAGCTTTACAAACAAATGCAATGTTGCAAGCTTTGTCAGCTGGAATCAAAACATATTCCTCATGTATCCTTTCTAATTCTTTTATCACTTCTGGTTTACTAAACACAGAAGGATAGATGGTACGTATTTTTGTTTTGACATATCTGATACGGGATTTTAATATTCCTCTAATACTTTTTGCGCATTCTGACAAGATATTAAGTCATTCTCTGTAAGGACCAAAATGATTTGGAAACCATCATCACAGATTTTACACAAAGTATACATACTTTAATCTTTTAATCATAGCACCTTTAAAAATGTGCATTGGCTCGTGTTTCAATGGTAACAAGACATCCAATTTTGTGTAAATACGTGATCCTTGGTGAATGCTGAATTTTCAAAATTAAAAATGTGTACATTGAGTTTTCATTCAAATTCCCATTAGTATTTTGCTAAGCTATGTTAAAAATAACATTAATTTGCTGGAACTTCATAAGTGAACAGTGTTAGCGCTATGTAATGGCCGCTCCACCTATCGCTCTCGATCTTTTGCCAAATTTCCTGTAATTTACCGAAGTTCTAGTCTTAAGATTTGTTGTATTTTTACACGAGATCTTATTAAACATATCTGCGGAACTTGTTGTTTTAAAATTCGTACTTTAATAGGCATTTTAGTTAATTGATTTTAGGTATTGTGTTCATTGATCCGTGACTTCTATCCGACTTTTATACGTACAATTTGTTTTTCTTTTATCTTGACTTTTATTGAGAGGGCTTTCGAAGAATTTTCGTTCTTGACAGTTTTTTGATTTACGTACGATGTGTTTTGCATCATTCTGTCAACCTCGAGCAGATCGTACAAGAAATTGTCGGGTGAGGAGGGGAACAAAAGCAGGGCGCCGGGTTATCCGGCATATCCATACAGTGCGTGTCGGGTGGCCTAGACATACAGTGCATCAATGTGGTGTCAATGAAAATAATCTAGTTTATGTTTCCTGTGGTCCCATATCGTCAACCTGGGAAAATATATCCAACTCACACATAGAACATCCGATTGAACGGATTATAACTAATAGACCAACAAACTTACAACACTATTCGAAGGTGAATATTGGGAACCTATCATCTTTGAAAAGGTCTGATACGCACACCGTTCATGAGGTCTCTATGTCGACAGTAAACTGTAGATCAGTGAGAAATAAAGCACTCTCTGTGTGTGACTTTATACTGTCAAATAAAGTTGACTTACTTGCCATAACAGAGACATGGCTAGGGTCATCAGTCGACAAAAGTGTCATCAGTCGACAAAAGTGTCATTTCCGAGTTAAAACCCGACGGTTTCAATATACATCATGTATCTCGATCATCCAAACGAGGTGGTGGCATAGCACTCGTCTACAATTCTGACATGAAGGTAAAAAGAATTTCAAGCAGTATACAAAATACCCATTTTGAAATGCTAGAATGCGTAGTCAGTGGTGAAAATGATAGGTTTCATCTATATGTGATCTACCGTCCGCCTCCATCAAGGACTAACAATTTCCGTAACACCGTGTTTTTCGATGAATGGTCGGACTTTTTAGATCAAGTTTCCGTCATTCCCGATGAAATTGTCATAACTGGAGATTTAAATTTTCACCTAGACGATCCGAAAGATTTTGATGCTCTCAAATTCTTACAATCACTCGATGATCATGGACTTAGACAGCATGTAATCGGTCCGACGCACCAACGTGGGCATACACTGGATGTTCTGATCACGAGAGAGAATGACTCGATTTTGCATGGAAAACCTATTACGCATGATCCAAATCTGTTCGACCAAAGAGGAAATTCAATATGTGACCACTTAGCAATTTCAGCGAAACTTCGGCTGCAAAAGAGTCAGAAAAAGAGACAAACTATCAAATTTCGCAAAATTAGAGAAATATCACAAGCTGATTTCATCCAGGATCTGAACAATTCACCCTTGTTTCAAAATCCTAAAGGTACCGTCGATGAACTCGTCACTCAATATGTTTCTGACCTTTCAAACATTATCAGCAAACACGCTCCTTTGCAAACAAAAGCAGTAACAATCCGACCAAACACAGAATGGTACACTGAGGAACTCCGAGCAGCGAAACGAGAACGCCGTAGAGCAGAGCGTACAATGCGAAAAACGCATTTGACAATCCATGAAGAGATTTATAAGGAGCAATGCAGAATTTATAATCAATTACTGCTCCAAAGTAAAAAAGACCATTTCTCAAGCAAGATAGCAGAAGTTGGTAGTGATCAAAGAGAACTCTATAAACTCACCAACGTTCTAATGGGCAACAACAGTGAAGTGATATTACCATCAAATGATAGCGACGAACAACTAGCTAATACTTTTAGTGAGTATTTCATGGGGAAAATTGACACTATTCGAAATGATCTTTGCATAATCAGGGACAAAGAAAATATTGATGTGTTGAGGGCTGATGTCAAATTTGAAGGTGGTAAACTTACTAGTTTTTCCCCAGCTTCTGTTGATGAAATCCGTAAGATCATCCAGAAGGCTAAATCAAAATCTTGCGAACTTACCTCCTGAAAAGCTGTTTAGATAGTGTTGTTAATGTCATCACTGAAATTGTCAACAAATCATTCAGCGAAGAATGCGTTCCATCGTCATTCAAAGAGGCCATTGTAAGACCGCTTCTTAAAAAACCTGGATTGGATAAAGATGTGCTAAAAAATTACCGTCCAGTGTCAAACTTATCTTTCATATCAAAGATTCTTGAAAAGGTGGTAGCGACACGCCTTGAATGTCATCTGCAATCCAATTCACTTCTAGACAATTTGCAATCAGCATATCGCACTGGACATTCCACCGAAACAGCGCTTATTCGAGTTCATCATGACATTACATCAGCATTAGACAAAAACTCGTGTGCCGTTTTAGTCATGTTGGATCTTTCAGCAGCGTTCGACGTTATAGATCACAATATCCTCTTCCACCGTTTAGAATATTCCTATGGCATATGTGGGTCTGCTTTAGCGTGGATAAAATCATATTTGTCAAATCGTTCTCAACGGGTCGCAATAGGATCGATCTATTCAAATGGGATGCATCTCAAATACGGAGTGCCCCAAGGATCTGTGCTGGGCCCAAGACTTTATTGTCTTTTTTCGAAACCGATTGGTCAAATTTGTCGGCAACATGGCATGGAATATCACTGCTATGCAGATGATACACAAGTATATCTTGTGTTTGAACCACTAGATGATTGGATAGACATAGCAAGTCGTCTAGAAGCATGTTTGGAAGATATCAGTGACTGGATGCGATCAAATCTTCTAAAGCTGAATCAGGATAAGACCGAACTGATTGTTTTTGCCCCTAAACACCGGGTGAACGACTTTTCAACTTGTCAACTTTCTTTCGATGGCACAGTGGTCAGTAATGTTTCATGTGTCAGAAACCTTGATGTCATTTTCGATAGGACACTCACTATGGAGAAGCAAATTAGTACCACTGCTAAAGCGTGCTTCTTCCACATTCGAAATATTGGACGTATACGTCCATATTTAACGAACGAGGCCTGTAGAACGCTAATGAACTCACTGGTCACTTCCAGATTAGATTACGGAAATGCGATGTTATATGGACTGCCGACAAACATAACGAACAAATTACAACGTGTTCAGAACACTGCAGCTCGTGTTGTATCGAGAACTAAAAAACACGAGCATATCACCCCCACTCTTGTTAATCTCCATTGGTTACCTGTGCCCTTCCGGTGCCAGTATAAAATTCTTGTGTACGTCTTCAAATGTCTTCACGGCAGTGCACCAACGTATTTGCAAGACATCGTTCGTGCTTACCAACCAACACGTTCGCTGCGATCAGAGGACTGTACACTACTAGTGCAACCTCGAATCCGCACCAAAATATACGGCGAGAGACGCTTGGACAAATCTGCGGCCACTCTCTGGAACAACTTGCCCAGATATTTGAGAGATAAACAATCCATGTGGGCTTTCAAGAAATCTCTCAAAACACACCTTTTTAGACTTGCATACGGAAATATTTAACTCACTTTTACCATGCATGAATTACTTTTCAAACTCATTTCTATTATTGTTCTTTTAAGTTATGTGTATTTCTTTTTACATGTATCGGTCATATTAAAAAAAAAAAAAAAAAAAAAAAAAAAAAAAAAAAAAAACCACAAAAAAAAACAAAACGTATGTATGTGTACGTATGCAAGTGTATGTATATATGCGATGTGTGTGCGTGTGGTGTTTTAGTGTGCTATATTAGTCTTTTTTGTAGTTAGCGTAACTAAATATAATTTGTGTTTTAAAATACCCCATTTAGTCCTTTTCTTAATTTCTCTATGTTGTATGTATGTTTGGCGATATATTAATTGTGTATGTTGTAAAGCGCTTAGAGTAATATTTATAATGTTAGATAATGCGCTATATAAATGCCTTGTAATAATAATAATAATAATAAATAAAATAATAATAACACAAAATAAATGCCTTAAAATGCCAAAAAATTCAACTGAAAATGAGAGAAAATTGTTTCAGTTTTGTGCAGAAACGCAGGCACTGGAGTATTGTTCTTGCATGGATGATTGATTGATTATATATTGTTAAACGTCCCCCTCGAGAATCTTTCACTCATATGGAGACGTCACCATTACCGGTGAAGGGCTGCAAAATTTAGGCCTTTGCTCGGCGCTTATGGCCTGTGAGCAGTGAGGGATCTTTAACGTGCCACACCTGCTGTGACACGGGGCCTCGGTTGTTGTGGTTTCATCTGAAGGACCGTCCCATTTAGTCGCCTCTTACGACAAGCAAGGAGTACTATTCTAACAACCCATATCCTCACGGGGTTGCATAAATCCATTTTCTTATTTTTATATAAACTTATTTTATAGTTAACAGCACAACACCTTTAATTGGGCATCGATTTTGCAAATGTATATTTAATGCACGTTATTCTTTTTAATGCCTAATCTGATGGAAATATACTGATTTGCTAAATAATGTAGAACAGGTAGAATAGTGCGCTTGTGTATCCACGGTATTTTTGGAGAGAGTATAATTTTTTTCACCATAGTGGGATTAATCAAGAAAGAAATGAAACTGAGGGATGGTGTAAGGAGATCATGACAGAAATAACATGAATGCTTCTAGGGCCTTGCTGCTTTAGGTGATGTACACAAAAGCTATTAGAAAATCTTGATTACATATGCACCACTGTTCAGAAATTCTGAATGTTGATAGATGATAAAAATCAGTGTCAAAATGTTTAGGAAACATTATGCCCATCTCTCTGTATTTTCTATAGGAATTACGAGATTGAGTACTGTTAGTTATATTGGCCTTTTCATTAAGCTTAATGTACTAGAGTTAGATGTAGCAGTGAAACCGTTCCTACATATATTTAATGTTTCCATGGAGATAAAACAGTCAGATTGCTAAATTTTTACAAGAAGATTTGTGGTTAAAACTGATCCAACTGAGTATAAGAAGGTTAATGAAAAGAAATCTAAATAACCACCATCATGTTTCCATGGAAACAGGTTTCTTTAGCAACCAAACTGCAAACTGAATGCTGTGTAAATATGTTAATTAGTACATTTTAGCTAGCCTATGAATACATAAATAAAGTTATGATATTACAGAATCAATCTACTGAAGTACATTGGCATGTTTAATACAGAGTAATTCAAATACATTCATAAAAATAATCATTTTAAAAGTATAATCTTCTAACAATGCCTTTTGATTTCAAGATTTTATAGATGGTTGCTACATCAACTTGTAAATAATCCATGGAAATATTACAACAATTATTAAGGAAAAATACTTTCACATAACAACAGAGACACATTTTTGCTTTAACATATCAGTTTAAATTCATACTAAACAATTTGCTTCAAAACTAAAACGATTCATATTATGATTGTTATGGTAACAATAACAAAGTAATTAATCACTTATTTTGCTAATTTGAGCAACTATTTCATTTTTACATAAATTTATATGTTCAAAGATGATGTGACAGTGAGATATAGATTTCACTGTAACATGGTAATAAGCAAACCTGTACTGCTTTTGGGTACTAATAGTATACTAATTAATCGATTACAACTTTGGGACATAAAATACTGGAATATTGTTGCTATGACAAATAAAATATTTTTGAAACCTAAGAGTACATTGTATTTATGCCAAATTTAAAATATTAAGGATATTGCATAAAAAATATTGAAATTTGATTCATATATCCACTTTTAAAGATATTTTTATATTACCATGGCAACCAATTTTGAAGCCGTATAATTTTATATAGCAAAATATGACATTTTTATTTTTTAATATTTTGTACATTAGGGGATAAATTAAATTGTGTATACTATTTTGAAAATTTGATGCTTACAAAGAATGACTCTTAAGTTCTCTTTTAGATTTAACCCATCGTCTGGCTCATCATTCATAATAGAGATGAAGTTCTGTCGCCAATCGAAAGATCAATGTTATCTGAATTTGGGACCGTTTGAAATAAGTAATTTGAGGTCTTCATATTTAAATAACACCCGATCCCCATATTAGTGGCGGATCCACAAATTAAAACAAGAGATGTATAAAGCACTAAAATTATTGTTCTAACCTGTTTCTGCTCTGTTTGTCTTCCATATAAGTGAAACGCTCAGAAATATATACAGCCATCTGCTCCAAATCATGTCAGTCGTGTTAGTTCAACTCTTACTTTCCTTCAAAACGACATCGTGTTCCGTTATGCTCTATAAAATAGTTAGGGAAATATTGTTTAAATGATGCATGCGCTATTATCACATGAATTTCATTATTCAAGTGAAGTGTGATCATTAACGTAACCAAATGAAGAAATAACATAGGGAATCAATAACGAGCAAGTATGATGACGGTAATGAACCAATGACTAATTAGAATTAGGTGCCCTTGGGGAAAATGGTTTCATGGCATGCATTCCTATTTAAAAGTAATTAAATGTGTTTTATTACTTTTTTGTTAGACTCGGGTGAAATACTTTCCTTTGTTTCTGCGTACAAAAGCAAAACATAAATCTCTCTTTACATGAATATAAGAATGATCCAGATGCATTATATATTAAGTGCTCAAACTTATCTTACTGTCAATTAAATCCATATATTACTCAGAAAGAAAACTCATTTGTGTGCGAAATATATTTTAATGGAAAAGGTGTACGCCTGATTATTTTTATTATCCCGCGTTGTCAATTATTCACAATATACATATAGATATTCTATATATAGAGTCTGGAGACAATAAAACGTGTTTTCATAAAATCCTAAAATCGGTTTCTGTAACTCTCAGTAGTTTTAGTTCCTAATTCACGTGATTCATGCAACAGTTGTCAACTAAATGCATGAATTATGGATATTTAATTGCGTAGTCTTTTTTTATGCCTTGTTCACATGAAGAATTTTAAAAATCGCATTAAACGAAGTTTTAAGTTTTTATGTGCATCAAATTTTATTCGCATTAGCTCTGTGTGAAAGCAAATGAAGTTAATGCGGATCAAATATAAACGCATGTGTGGTAAATTTGGGTCACATGCATCATATCGGTGGTTAGGTGTAGATATGTGTCATTTTTGATGGGAAAACTAATTAAAATGATATCAACCAATGAGAAAACATTATGTACAAACTCTGTGTCATTAAATATGTGCCCTTCAGAGACATACCAAGTAATACATATGGAATGAATGACCTTTATATGCGATAGGAATGCTATTTTTGTAAAATGATGACAATGTGATATGTTTTGTTTTTTTTTCTTTCTTTTTTAAACAAAATTAAATGCCGCTCATTGGTTAAATTTCGCACCATATGACGTCACAGTAGACTTATAATATGTCATTCTCTACCCAGAGTTCTTTGCGCTACTCTCACTACAGCAAAGCTTGCGTAACACGCCCTATGGTCAGAGATTAATAATACGTATCCGTAAAATTAACATTAGTCGGCGGAAGGTACTTTCCAAGTGTTAACTGGACCCATAAAAAATATAACCCTAGTCGGTTTGATGCTCAGCGCAACATTAGACGACTAGAAGCAGTTGTGTCACGATTATCAATTATTTAAATTTTCATCCACCTGTCCTACACAAGCCATCGTAATGTTGACGAAGTGATAAACTAATTATTGCGAATTTCACCTTAGTTGTAAGTAACCTTGGACCTTCTAAATGTTATATTTCTTTTCACAACAATATTCCTACGATGTCATCGACATGGAATGTATTATAAAAACGTCAATGTTACCTTTATATATATATATATATATATATATATATATATATATATAGATACGTATTTCTCATTTGCAGATAGAATACAGATAATTGTTGAATTCAACACAATCTTTTATCTTTTAAATGATTTTGTATTAAATGTTCAGATATTATCATTTATTTGATTGACGATAGAATATATATATATATATATATATATATATATATATATATATATATATATCAGCTATGAACAAGATACGAGGGACACTTTTTTAAGGTCGTAGAGTAGGGCGGTCTTTTTAAAACCTCTTGAAATATCAACATTTTATTTATGACCTTCGAAATATGCCCCGTCTGTCTCAACACACATTTACACCGATCTACCCATTTCCGGAACGCCGCCCGGTACTCCTCTTTAACTATATATTGCAGACACTGGTAGACTGCACTGCCTATACGACAACGGGATTCAAAACGGTGCCCTGCCAGCATTTCCTTTAATCTTGGAAACAACTAAAAGTCACAGGGGGACAGGTCAGGGCTGTATGGGGGATGATCTAAGACATCGAGCCCATATTCTTTCAGATATTACTGTACCGTAGCGGATTTATGGGCCGGTGCGTTATCATGGAGTAATTTGATGCCGCGAACACCGGTGCGCGGTCTGCGTTTCTGAGAGAAATCAACAAGTTGAGTAAGAACGCTTTCTCTGTAAAACCTTCCAGTGACAGAACTACCTTTCGGGACTGGAATCTGAAGGACTGGACCTGTCGAATCAAAGAATATCGCATACAGCATGCGATTTGATGTTTTGCAACGGCGCGCAATGACATCTGTCGCCCTCAGATGAAAGTCAAACCTTATTTTTAGCCTTAGAATCGGGTTGAAAATGATAGATCCAGGTTTCATCACCTGTAACTATCTCTTCCAAACGACGTGGGTCGCATTTATCATATTTTTTTTTATAACTTGCGATGCAAGTATAACCCGACTTTGTTTCTGCTCGTCAGTGAGCAAATGGGGCACCCAGCGCGCAGACCTTACGTAGCCCAAGTCGTTCACGTAAGATCTTCGAAACACTTGACGAATGAATGCCACTTAATTCTTCTATCTCTTGCACGGTATAAAGTGCGTGTTCCTCGATTAACGTTTTCACAGTAGCAACGTTCTTTTCCGTCAAAACGGAAACCGGCCTACCCACTGGAGGGTCATCTTCAATTGACTCCCAACCATCATTAAAACAGCGTACCCACTTGCAAACGGTAGCATATTTTATAGCAACATTCCCATAAACATTTTGCAAATCAATTTTCGTTGACGGACACCCGAGGTGTGCTTGAATCTTACAATATACCAGGGATTTTTCCATCCATATTGAACGCTATATTTCACTGTAGTGTATAAAACCACGTGTTGAAAATACCCAGCGCAGCGCGCATGTGGACATCGTGCGCCGCATACCGTGATACCGTTCGAGAGAGGAATAATTACGCAAGTTCTGTGTAAAAAATCGTGCAACTTCATAATCGCGTTAAAAAGTTATAGGCTTACTCTACCAACTTAAAAGTGTCCCTCGTAGATATCGAGTGAATTTCAGTTGTTAAACTACAGGACTGATTAGAAATATTTATTTCAAAACACAATCTATGAAAATAACAAATGTTAATTCAAATAAAAATTTAGGTTTTCTACATGAAACTGGTTTTAATCAAAAATTTTGAAATTAATTGATTGTACGAAATTTATGTGCAATTGGTTTCTATACACAATGATTGTCACATTTTTAGTGCTATATTTTAACATATAAACATATAGCATTTTTACTTGAAATATATTAATACTTTTATAACGTGTCCTTCGATTCAAATAAAGATAGCTGAGAAATGCTCAGCTGGCTATAAACACCAAATAATCAATCAATCAGTTGTTACACTAATCAGCACAAACTGGGCATTTGAAATATTACTTTTAAATATTTGGCCCACATTTTATAGATCATAACAGGAAAACATTTCTAAAGGTGTTGTATAGGCCTATAAGTGACGAAATGTATACTACCGAATTTAACCATGACCCAATTTCATTTTAAATGATTTTTACTCAGAAATGATAAAACTTTGTATGATGATTTATGATGTTTCCCAAGTCAGAGATCCTTAGATTTATCATACATGTTCCTTGATATATGCGAACTTAATATTTGAAAAGAAAATTATATTGCAGTTTTGTCCTGGTTTTGAATATTTTGAGATTACATTGACTGGAATAGTACGACTTTTCAACACTTTACATAGCCATTGGCGACTAGGCTTTTTGACATTGATACGTTTTATGTCTCATTCAGACTCGAGACATGTAATAGTAAGTTTCCTTTACATTTATTAATAGAACTTTTACACAAGGTGTGTAGTACAAATTTTGTTGATGAGTACAATGTACTTGTGTACAAACCTGCTGTTTTTTTAATTTATATACACAATGCATAACTGTAAATCCCTGTAAATATCAATGATACGATCTATATGTTAGTCTCTTTTATTTTGTCAGTTTTTAAGTTACATGATTATGTATTGCCATTCATGTTTTTATGAAACTCGTAGAAGATTGAAGTATGATGTCAGTAAATAATAGTTCCATTTTTGTGCACCCGTTTGTTGAGTTTTACATTTATACGCGTTTTGGTGTTGTTGATATATTGGTAAGATGATCTGCACCACTTTCATATTAAAAAATGAGTTCTTTCCACTCCTGTCATAAGCAGCATTCAATTGTAAAGTTAACAATTTTTTGCACTTGTATAATCAACTTCATTTTTAATAACTTCCTAACATTTGCTTTCTATTGCACGTGCATTTTTCTGGCTTACTTGTATTCACATTCTCTCCAACCCGATTTTAATTTGAAATCAAACTCATTATCCATTGCAAAAAATTAACTCTACTTTCATTGCGACCGGTAATTATGCACTGGACTTTGTCATAACGATGAATACTTATGGACATCTAAATAATTTCTTGTAAGCTGATGAAAGGGGTGTAGAGTGTTTCATGGGCCTTCATTATTATGTTGGTGTGTTTTGTATGTATGTATCAATATGTGTGGTACTTGCTACTTGGTACCTGTAATTATGTGTAATTTTGTTTGTTTGTTTGTTTGCTTGTTTCTTCAGTTGTTTGTTCTTTCTTTCTTGCTTCATAGATGTATCAATCTATAAATTAGTTTCAATGTGCTTGTATTATAGAATATTCCATGCTATATTAACCTAGAACATAGTAGTTATTCATTAGATATGTAGTTGTGGGGGGTGATGGTAGAAATCCCTCTTTCTACTGTAATTGGTCAGCGTCTGTTGTATGTTGAAGCTTTTAACTTCCGATAACTACCATTCCCATTCTTTTCAATTTTTGTATGAAGCATTCTGGGGAGAAGGGGGGACATAATTTGTAATTTTCAGGTTTTCATTTTATTAAGAAAAATTAATTGCATAATCATAAATAGGAGGAAGTCCTCTTCCAATCTCTGTAAATTTCATTTCATCCTCGGGATAGAATTCCTGCTGACTGATTGATTGTTTGATTTACGTCCCGTCGAGAATTTTACACTCATATTGAACCAACACCAGTTGTAGGTGAAGTTACCACAAATTTTAACCTATGCTTAGTGCTCAGGGCAATAGCAGTGAGGGTTCTTTAACGTGCCAACAGCTGCCGCGACACGGGACCTCCATTTTTAAGGTCATATCCGAAAGACCCGTGATTCTCACTTCCAAATGCCGGGCGTTTGGCGAAGTAGCAATTACTACGAATGATTATTTGTTTGATGCGGCCATGACAAGAGCGGGGCTCGAATTCACGACCTCCAGGTTACAAAGCGAACGCTCTACAACTGAGCTACCGCGACCGATAATAGAGGTTCTGACGCCATGGTGGGACCAAACTGGGAATATAGCATTTATGTTTACAACTTTTAGATAACACCTTCTTCAATACTTTTGATACTAAATTTAGACTAAATAAATAACTGACAACCCTTTAACAAAATTATAACTTTCATGATCCCAGTGATAGGGTTTTGGCTCCCGCGTGGGGCCAAATTTTTTTTATAGTAATTACTGTGTTTATAAACATCATACAACATTTATATTTCAAGTTTCAGGACATTATTAAACATTCATGACTGTTATTTCCGTATAAAAAAATGTATCATTTAGATGCAAATAAAGAATAATACATGAACCATTCCTTTGTTCCCCCTCGTTAACATTTATGAAGTCAGTTAAACGCTTTTCAGTACTTCGATGTGTAAATATCTCTACCTGGAAAATAGAAAACAATCTTATTCCAATCCGAAATGACGCAACAGCATTATCCATGATCTTATTTGTGGCATATAAAATTCAAAAATAAGTGGCTGTAATGATTAGAAATGTTTACTGCTAAGGATTTACCTCTTACTACATGTATTTCTAAAGATTTAGAATTTACAAATTTGGTTGCACGACAAATGGCACATGGGGTTTGATTTAAACAAAACGATATGTAAGAAAAAACA
>JAMZEH010000051.1:1540000-1570000 GCA_024699665.1 Ostrea denselamellosa
GTTTATTGATGCGTGACTTTAATCTGTACAAATAGTTTTTGACTGTTTTTATATTTATTGAGTAGGCGTTCCATGAATTGTCGTACATGCGTTATTTTATTTATGGTACGACTTACTTGGTGTAACCTAGTGAACTACCTTGAGCAGGTTGTACAAAAAACAAAATCGGGCTGCAATGGATCAGTCAACAATTGTATGTTATAGTCTCCAAGAACTGGTGGGGCTTCGCTCAGTGCCCAGGCAACTAACTTTACCAGACAAAGATCTGTTAACCAGGTTAAAACAATTTGGAATTTTGAGATACAGAGGTAAACGCTCTGGTCGCTTAAGGATTCGAAATAACAAAAGTAAAAAGAATGTGTGAACTTCAGTAATCGTGTACATCCAAACATTTGTAATACTTTGAACAATTTGCGAGAAAAAGTAATTGCAATTACGCTCAATTGTCGATCTTCAGTGATTAAAGATGTTCTCATAGGTCAGCTATTACGATAGGACAAAATAGACTTTGCACTTCTTACTGAAACATGATATTCCGACAACAAGCAGCATCAATTCGAAACTTGTGATTTAAATCAACATGGTTTCAAAATTAGTGTAGCAAACCGGCAAAACAGAATCGGTGGTGGTATTGCACTAACATGTCGAACTGGTGTGAATATGCGCAAAATAAAATCTGGAGTGAATCATTGTTTTGAATTCGGTATATAGAAACTAATTTTCAAGAATGTAGCGCTGAATATAATTGGAATTTATAGATCCCCATCTTTGTCGACGCCGGCACAGTTTGTGTCAGAATTTGGTCTGTTCATGGAGGAAATTATACCAAACTACTCAAACCTATTGATCCTTGGTGATTTCAATTTTCACGTAAATGATGAAAGCAGTGTGATTTTAGATTTCAAGGATTCACTTCTCGCTATGGGTTTAGAGCAGCATGTCAACTTTAGTACGCATACAGGCGGAAACACCCTTGATCTGGTCATAACGGAACCAATCGGCGGTATAGAATACTTTGTTGTCAACCACGTGTGTTTATTTCAGATCATTGTGTAGTCAAAATAATTACAAACGTTAAAGAGGAAAACATCAAAAGTCAAACGGTTTCTCGGAAAAACTTTAAAGATATTGACAAATCAACTTTTGCAAAGGATTTAGGTGAAATTTCAATCGAATGTGAAGACGTGAATGTATTTGTTGAACAATTGGAATCTACAATCGGTTCAATTCTGGATAGGCACGCTCCTATAGGGGAAGAAACAAAAATCATACGAGCACCTAAACCGTGGTTTACTGAAAATATACTGCGCCTGAAACGTTCTTCGCGTAAAGCGGAAAGAGTCTGGAGGAAATACAAACAACCTCATCAGCACGAAGCGTTGAAAACGGCGCGGAATGCATACAGTCATGAACTTAACCTAGAGAAAAAGAAAACTCTTAGTGAAAAAGTCCTTAATTGTACGGGCAATACTAAACAACTTTATCAGCTAGTGGCCGAACTTACTGGTGCGAAGTCCGACAACCCGATGCCCAATGAAAATAGCGATAGTGTGCTCGTGGAGAATTTTGCAGATTATTTCATGAACAAAATTGACAAAATTGGGCCATCGTTAAGTGACTTAAGCCATTTTGAACCTCTTGTTAAGGATGTACCATCATTCGATTCTTTTCAAGAATTATCTGTCAAGGAAATTAAAGAACTGATAGGTGAACCACGAACGACATCCTGTGAATTAGATATTTTACCAACCAGTGTTCTGAAGGCATTCTCACAAGAGTTGTTACCAACTATAACTGATCTAGTGAATCTATCGCTAACGCAAGACATTTTCCATTCAAAATGGAAACAAGCGATTGTTAGACCTTTGTTAAAGAAGGTAGGTCATGAACTAGAATACGCGAATTATAGACCAGTCAGTAACTTGCCGTTTTTTTCAAAACTTATAGAAAAAGCAGCGCTCTATAGACTAAATCAACATGTGAGTGATTTTGATCTTCTTCCAAAAAAACCAGTTTGCATATCGTCGCTTCCATTCGTGCGAATCTGCTCTAAGACTCGTACACGATTTGCTGAATGCAATGGAAAAACAGGAAGTCACGGCTCTCATAGCAATCGATCTCAGCGCCGCGTTCGATACAGTGGATCACCAAATACTCATTGATGTGCTCAGAAAGCAATATGGTATCACTGATTCTGCTTTGACTTGGGTTGATTCATACCTACGGTCGCGTAGTTGCCGAGTTAGCGTTAATTCTACGTCATCATCTCCTCGTCAATTGCGGTGAAGTGTTCCGCAGGGGAGCTGTTTAGGTCCGTGGTTGTATCGTATATATGCAGGGACTTTATTCGACATTATTTTCCCGTCAATCGCGGTCTATCGATTTGCAGATGATCATATTGCAAATAAAAGGTTTCGACCTACATGTATTCACAACGAAATCGAAGCAATTAAAGAACTGGAAAACTGTGCAGGCATCATTAATGACTGAATGAATTCAAATAAACTGAAAATGAACACATTAAAAACAGAATTCATAATATTTGGTAGTAGGAAGCAACTGGACAGATGCAACACGAAACTTATAACCATAAATGGCGACAAAATTAAATCGGAACATTGTATACGATACTTAGGAACATATTTCGATGAAACTCTAATTTTAAGGAACACATCAAAAGAAAATGCCGCACAGTAATGATCAATTTTCTCAGAATTAAAAGAATACGTAAATATTTGACAAAAGAGGCAACAGAAATTTTAGTTTTATCATTAGTTATTTCTCATTTGGACTACTGCAATGTGATTTTATATGGAATAGCACAGAGTGAAATAGGAAAGATGCAACGTATTCAAAACATGAGCGCGAAACTTGTATTGAATCGTAAGAAATTTGATAGTTCTAGGGAAGCTCTTTATGACTTACATTGGTTACCCATCAAATCTAGAATACAATTCAAATTGTTGACTTTTATGTATAGCTGTTCTTTTGACGAAGCACCATTATATTTAACCGAACTTTTAACGAAACAGGTGCCAATTCAAAAGTTACGCTCCGCTCAATATTCTTACGGCTGCTACAACGTTCCATTTAATAGACACAAGACGTTCAGTGACAGAAGCTTCGGAACCGTTGGTCCTCGACTTTGGAACGATCTACCTCTAGAGATAAAACAGTCGAAATCACTGAACAGTTTTAAGGCGACATTGAAAACTCATTTATTTAGAAACTTTTAATATACAATTAAAAAAAAATTTTTTTAGTATCGTACTAGACATTGATTCAGTTTTGTAGAATGTATGTACTTGTATGTTTTATTTACTTACCTATCTTATGCTTCTAGTATTACCTTTTATGCAAATCATCTCTTTTACTATTTTATTGTACAACGCCAGTGAACACATGTATGTAAAATTAGGCGTTTTAATCAAATAAATTAGTTTCAGTTTACTCACGAGTGCGTGTTTGCTTGCGCAATGCTTTCTTTCATGTCCTGGTGCTGAAATGGCCAGAACTATGGATGCTAAATCTAAAGTGAAAGTTGTACAATAGATATCCATACATCATTTATAAATAGGTTGTACATATTGTAAATTATATAGTTATATATACATACACTTTCTGATATGAAAGTATCATTAAACAGGCATAAAAAGCAATAAAAAGCTCAAACATGAAACCTAAAATAATGCTACAATTTTAAACGCACAAAGCAAATACCTATCCATATTTCTCTCATTTATATTATACATACGGTTTTATCCTGTAAAATTTAACGGTCATGTTCAATGAAGCGCTTACAAACTCAAAAATGTTTCAAAACACCTTTTTGCACGTGCAAAACATGCCAATCACGCTGAATGTAAATTAAAACTTTGTGCAGGTCTTTTCCACCCGGAATGTTGCGAATCATTTCAACTGCCATCACAGTACCATTGTCCGTCTTAATCAATGTTTTCTTGCGACAAATTCCGTATCCGACAGGCAGAGACCAGGTGCATCAAGAGTTACCACCCCGCATCTTTGGAATCGTTTCCTTACAGCTTCGCAAACTGCTAATGTAACCCCTGGACGCAACAGACAAAAGAATCAGTAGCCAGACTGTTCGCAGAAGGCTCCGTGAAAATTATCTTAATGTTCGTCGCCCGTATAAGAGTCCTGTACTTATGCAGCGCCATAAACATCAACGGCTGGAATGGGCACGACGTTATCTTCATTGGACACGTCCACGATGGGATGAAGTCCTGTTTTCAGAAGAATCACGTTTTCATCTGTCTAGAGCTGATGGTCGCATGTTGTATACAGGAAGTTAACCGTTGGGGTGGCGGTAGTGTCATGACCTGAGCATCTGTACCTTTCCGTCATCGCTCTGTCTTGCACTTTTGTGACAATAACTTAAAGACACAGGGATGACATTTTGACAGCTCATGTTCAGCCCATGTTTCAAAACCACCAGGACTTGAGAGTTTTTTCAACAGAACAATGCTCGTCCCCACACTGCTAGACTCTCGGCGTATTTCTTGAAAATGCAAACATTCCAGTAATGTTATGACCTTCTTTATCGCCTGACATGGCACCAATAGAGCATGTTTGGGATGAGTTAAGACGAATGGTCAATGGCCCGTTAAGCCGACGACGATACCGGAACTTCGACGCGCTTTGACGGAAGAGTGGACTAACATAAGTTAAAATTCAAAACATCATATGCGACGCCGTTGCACAGCATGCATCAACGCAAGAGACAGTCATAGCAGGTATTGACTTTGTGACTTAGTGTTGTCGACGTATCAACACCGCCTCCGTGGCCGAGTGGTTAGAGCATCGGGCTCAAAATCACAAAGCCTCTCACCTCTGTCGACGCGTGTTCGAATCTCGGCCGCGGCATTATGTGAGGAAGTTTGCCAGTTTACTTGCAGAAGGTCGGTGGTCTCTTCCCAGGTACATTGTATCTGGGTTCTCTCCTCCACCAACAAAAACTGGACGCCACCAGATAACTGAAAAACTGTTAAGTGTGGCGGAAAGCAATAAATAACCAATCAATCAATCAACACCGTATATGACGTAATTCTTAATCAGATATTTTTGTGGCCTTGTTACTCTAAAGCCAGTAAACAAATAAAAATCTTCTGATGTAAAATTATGATATAGAATGAATAAATAAAAATCATTCGTTTTCTGTTTTATGGTGCGGGTTTTTATGATGTTGAGTATATTATGATGTTGATAGCTGAGGCTACAACCAAAGATGCACTAAGACGTTTTACACATGTGATAAACACGTTGATTTGGTTACGTTTCCGGGTAAAATAAACAAATAAATAAAAATAATGTAAGCATATTCAGTGTAGAGTGTTGAGATAGGTAACACGGAACATTTCCGACTGTGTTATTTGGAATCCTCTATCACCGGTTTGCCGAACTTTTCTTTCCCATCAAATATTTGAGTTAATTTTGTCAATGCTCAACGTTAGCAAGGAAATTTGGCGATTATTACCCGCTTCTGCAAGACATTCTGATCTTGTTATTCAAACGACGCAGATGCATATCGCACATACCAATTCCGATAATCAAAACGGATCTACAAGGCGATTATGTGGGTACTAATGGTATCGATAATCGGCTGATTGAGGCCATATCTTTGATAGTCATGGCTAGTGACGATTTAAATCAAGTGCGAAGAAACAGCATAAAACCCAAGTTTGAATGCTGATTACCGATCTTGGTATTTATTTGGTGACAACATCACTCCTTAATTAATCATTCAAATAACCAATAAATTGGGCATGAAACTAAATGATGACCAACCAAAATGTGGCTATTTCGAAGGAAATCGGAAGCCTTCTTTTTAAGCTCAAAATAAATCCTGGATAAATAGATCCAGGAAACGATGAGGTGGGAAGAACAGCCGGGGAACATTTCGCCCCAGTCGAAGGAACCAAAATCGGGACAACCGACGTCAATAAGTCAAGTTAGTGAATACTACACAGCACTCCTACTGAATTGCTAATTTGCTGGTAAGTTACAGCATTTTTGTCAAACTGGAAACATTTAACAAAGTCATTATAGATATTGTTTCTGGATATAAATTAGTTTTCAACGGCTCCATTTTTCAAAACTGTGCAAGAGAAACAGTCATAAATAGCGTTTCAATAAGGTATATGTGACATTTTTTCAGTACACTGTTAACGGTGTCATGTATAAAGCACATATACAACCTGGAAATTTAACGGCTTTGATGTCAGAATCACATTGCTTGCGTACATAAAGTGCGGAGGCATTTGATACTTGACTTGTATAAAAATACTCCAATGATATGAGGATCAGTTTGAATAAAGACAAACCCTCCTGTTGTACTGTTTTAGTACTCGTTTAATGCATTAGTGCTAATTTACAGTGTTAGTACTATTTTACTGCTTTAGTATTATTTCACTGCTTTAGTATTATTTTACTGCTCTGGTACTATTTTACTGCATTAGTACTATTTCACTGGTTTAGTATTATTTCACTGCTCTGGTACTATTTTACTGCATTAGTACTATTTCACTGGTTTAGTATTATTTCACTGCTCTGGTACTATTTTACTGCATTAGTACTAGTTCACTGGTTTAGTATTATTTCGCTGCTCTGGTACTATTTTACTGCATTAGTACTATTTCACTGCTTTAGTATTATTTTACTGCATTAATACTATCTAAATGCATTAGTACTATTTTACAGCATTAGTATTATTTTACTGTTTTAGTACTATTTCACTACATTAGTACCGTCTTACTACATTAGTAGTATTTTACTGTGTTAGTATTATTTTACAGCATTAGCACAATTTTACTGCCTTAGTATCATTTCACTGCGTTAGTACTGTCTGGTTTTAGTGTGGAGAACTGTATAGACATGACTGTTAAGTGAATAATGCATGTGTAACTACACGTACATCACCCTTGTTTGGTGCATTAATGATAGAATTTCTGAAAAGAACACACTCGCCCTAAAAAGAGAACATTTTCTGGTTCAGTGGTATCTGCAGAACTATAGTAACAGTTATTGAAAATGTAATCGAAATGGTGTCCATTCTTACGGAAACCGTCCCGATTAAATGTTCCGTAAATGATTCAGCTCTGCAGCTACTTCAGTGGTTATTGGGAGATTTTTTTTTTTACAAATGTCGCCATCTTTCTACTATGCTTCTGAATTGTCGGTCCTTTGAAAAAGGTGTGGCCCTTTATATTTGAATACTTTAAATTTCCTTTTACCCACGGATGGAGGAACGGATGCAGATGTGAAGACCTTTATAGGAGAGAAAAGAGAAAGCTTTTAGAATCCTCAAAAACATGTGGCAGGCTCAGCAAATCAAACAACATACCAAAATACACCTGCTTAACTCAACCTGTTATACGGTTCAAAAACTTGGAGAACGTTTATACGGAAAATCCTTTCAATTCATTGACCAGTTAGTTACCATCGTCAACACAGATCTTTGGCAGAAAATCAGGCAATAACTATCAGAATAGCTATAGGGAGATAAAGATGATCACACGATGAGAAAATCCATGCAGTAACATTACTCACCAAGCCCTATCTAGGCCTGGAATTCCGGAACAAAACGTCTAACCCTAATCGGCCCCAAGAATATTTCCTTTACAAAGAATAAAGAAGCAAAATTTGTGAAATATCAAAAAGTGGGGAGTCACCAACAGATATTTAAAAAATAGTCTCACAATGGGAAGATGTGGCTTAATTGATTAAACAATGAAGTTCATGGAAAAACAACATTTTCCATGGAATAAGAATAAAGAAATGAAGTTTGCTGGGGATTTTTAATCTGAAGTTTATAAGGATATTAATTTGTAGGAGCTATTCTATGTAACATTTGGAACTGTTACCAATGACGTTTTGATTCCGTGTGACTTCAAAAATTTTGCTCCATTGGCTTGAAGTGAAATAATATCCATATTCATTCCATTTTAATGTTGAACTATTATTCGTTTCTTTCTTTCTATCAATGAGAACATCATACATATCTTTACACCCCGTCATATGGATGTAGAATATTCTCATAGAAGTAGGTATAATTGGTTCATAAGAAAATAGCTTTTGTTTTCTATTCAAAAGATTGTCTATCACTACTTGTTTCTAACCAGAATATTCAACAAAATGTGTTTTCACATGTTTTTTAAAGATGTCAAAAGCTACATAAATTCTTATCAGAGTCAAACAAATCAACGATGAAAACAAATCCAGCAGTAAAATAGCTTTTAAGAAAGACAGAGAACTTTCCCATAATGAGTCTTGAATTATACCATATATGTTCCTTACATGTATTAGTTTTCATCTGTTGTTCTACACGCCATATTCTAGGACTGCACAATTTAGGCCTATGCTCGTCACTTACGGCCATTGAACAGGGAGGGATTTTTAACGTGCCACACCTGCTGTGACACGGGGCCTCGGTTTTTGCGGTCTCATCCGAAGGACCGCCCCTTTTAGTCGCCTCTTACGACAAGCTAGGGGTGCTGAGAATCTATTCTAACAACCCGGATACCCACGGGGTCCCACCTTTGATATCCCTCCCGTGGATGCTAGGGTGGTTTATATAAACTATAATTTGAACTTCATGATCACTTTACATTTTACTAAAAAGTATTCTGTACTGGTCTGAGAGCGGGATTGCATATCTCGATTAATACTTGGCGTTCCTTGGTGCGTCGGAGAATTCCAACTAAATTTCACCATACAGACAATCAACCGCCAAGCTGTGCTGAACAAGTAAGGTTTCACAAACGTTAAAGTCTTTCACATTTTTTCCAAGTCATCCATAACATTAGCGCAGTTTGAAGCATATTTATGTGGACGATTATGTCAATTTTCTCTAAGTTCTCCTTCTGCTTTTGTAATGAAATTTACTGCTTCAGATGCACCTGGAAGTGAGATCAATACATCATCAACATTGTTGTTGGCAAAATCACCAATCGACGAGGCCTTCCGGAGGCCATATATAGCCACAGCTGGCGACAGACTACTAGTATTACCGAATACATGACTTTTCTTGCGACAGAGGTTTTGAAAAGTCACTATTTTCATACCAATGTAATCTAAGATAATCACAATGTTCCTCATACATGAATGGCAAAAAGTATTTGCTCAGTTGCATCTTTTCGGAAACGCAAGAGGGTTTCAATAAGATTGTTTAAGTCTGGTCCAGACATTAACACAATGTTCAACGAAACATGACTACATAGTTCAGAAGAATCAAAAACACACCTTATTTGGTTCGGCTTTTCTTAGGATGGTATTGTCTATCTGATTGAGAACTACCTCAGCTGTTCCACTTCCTAGCACTTTTGACATGAAATTGAATGCATTTCATTTTCAGGATCCTTGCCAAACACTGAACATGTTTCATTGCGTTTCATTGCCTGTAAAACATTATTAAGGATTGGAGGTTTAAAATCCTTGAAAGCTAATCATAACGACAATAGAATTTGCGAAATGCTGCTTTTAAACAAGATTGTTGAAACCTCGGTGACAAAATCTTGTTTGAAAATAGCATGCATCGATTTAAAATCATAACGTACGCAGGGCAAGCTCCTGGTTATCGAATCAGTTGAGAGACTTAAACACTATATTTAAGTAATAATGGAATGTTGTTACTTAAATAAGGGAAGTTGACGACGGAAAAGCTGAAATAATTTTGTTTGTTGATTGATTGTTTGTATGTTTTACGTCCCGTCGAGAATTTTTCACTCATATTGAGACGTCACCAGCTGTAGTACCACAAATTTAGATATATGCTTAGTGCTCAGGGCCGTAGCAGTGAGGATTCTTTTACGTGCCAACGCCTACCGTGACACGGGACCTCCGTTTTTAAGGTCATATCCGAAAGACCCGTGATTCTCACTTCTAAATGCCGAGCGTTTGGCGAAGGAGCAATCACTACCTATTTTCGTCTTAGGTTTGACGCGGCCATGGCACGAGCGGGGCTCGAACTCACAACCTCCCGGTTACGAAGCGAACACTCTAACCACTGAATAACCGAGACTGTTGCTTAGTTAGGAGAGTTCAGACTTAGAAGTCTATAATTAGTATTCAAAGTACAGAATGTTTGGCAATCAAATGTATATGTTGAATTTGAAAGAAAAATCATCTGATCAATGGATGAGATCTCGGAGAATGGATGGAAATGTCCATAATCTCCGTCAACTCATCCTAACAAAATTTTAGGGAGTGTGCTCAATATTTAAAAGAAAAGACTGTGAGAACGTCGCCATTATTTCAGACACTCTCTCTCTCTCTCTCTCTCTCTCTCTCTCTCTCTCTCTCTCTCTCTCTCTTAAAAGACACTTTTTGGCTAAATCTTTAAAAGACTATATTTTTGGAAAGTTCATCTTCTTCAAAGCGTCAGTCTTATCTCTTTTCAAGTTTCAACCATGTGGTGTTTCTACATCTTGTCCAAGGTCTAAACGTTTTGAAAGTTCTTTGGTGGTGGGTTACTTTCTGATTATACTTATTGTAAGACTAAATAGTCTGATTAGTGAATGTTTCAAGCTTAAGGAAAATTGATTTAGACAGACCAAAGTCACATGTTGACAACATTTAGAATTGATACAAAAGATTTAGTTTCGTTGTTGTGACACTCCTGTAATTCAATTTTCAGCTTTGTCGATTCTACGGAGGATTATAAGCTCCTTTTGTCTCACGGTGTTTCTCAGTGACTCTAGCGAAGTTAAGCCTATACAGAATTTGAGATATATTGGTATTGTCCAAACATTCTTGTTAGAGAACATGTCTGAACAAACTTCTGCTGGTGGGTCAGATCTATACAATGATGTCCCCTACAGTAAAGGTGAATATAAGTAACAGTATTCAATCTCGTCATTCCTATAGCAAATACAAATCAGAAAGATGGGCAAACACGGATCCCTGGACATACCAAAGGTTGGATCAGGTGCCTAGGAGGAATAAGCATTCCCTGTCGACCGGTCACACCTGACGTGAACTTTACATCCCGATCAGGTAAATGGAGTAATTCGTGGTCAGAATCAGTGTGTCGAAAACGGTCTAACAATGGGTATGAAACACGTCAGACAACATTTGACCTAATGGAAAGTTGTACTGGCAAACTAGACAGTTATAACGCCATTCAATTAGCGAAGTACTGACTTTAACAAGACTGTACAAACCCCTGTAACATCCACTTCTTTGTCAGTAACCTGTCTCGATTTAAAAACAGATCAGACGCAGAACACGCTCTTGCGTATCGAAGTATCGAATCAGTTGGGAGATATAGATATCATATGCAGGTGATGATGAAATATTGCCACTTAGATAAGGGAAGTTGACGATGGAGAAATTTAAATCATCCCGTTTGTCATAACGCTGAGTTGTTAGTTTGCCGCCAGCATCTATTTTCAGTAAAATACCTAAGCAGACGTGGAAGACTTTGTAGTCTCTCTTATATCAGGTTCACTGGGATATATCGAATCGACATATGAATGGAAATGATCATTGTTTATAGAACAACCGTCCTAGATATACCTAAATGTCGAATTGAAGGCCATAGCAAGAAATTATTTCTTCCCATGTAGAAGCTTTTGGATGAATTCTGCTTCATAAGAATATAAAAACAAGTTAGTTAATAAAGGAACACAATTCGTGTACACATTTCGTGTACATGGGAATTCCAACAAACTGTTGGAAGACCCGATCACGAACGACTACGATGATATTGTCAATGAGGAACTCTAGCATCTTTTTAATATCAACTTCAGAATACTTGTGCATGGAGTCAGAGTGGTGTTTAACAAAATAATTTTTGGGATCACTCGATATGAATATTTCGTTTTACCATTATTTTTTTTGACGAAGCAATTGTCTATGATGTCAAAATGTCTAGTCTTTAATTTATTGTGAGGACCTAATTGTCTGTTGACGTAAGGTAAAAGCGGGTCAAGTGTGACATCGTGCCAAGAGGTTTAATCCAGTGATTTCGTCCTCTGCGGAAAAGGGTACTCAAAGTAGGATTGTTTCTATGATGGTAATTTTTTCCAGAATCCTGACCCTCATGGAAAAGATGGATTAATATGTTTGTAGAGAAGTGATATAATGTCTCAGAAATCATATTTGATCACTAGATAAGTTGTAGATGTTCGACCTTCCATTTCTGATCAATGTATTTTCTTGATGTAAGACACAGATTTAGCTGGTGGAAAGGTTGTACCAGATGCCATAGGTTGTTAAAACAAATCTACGTCGCATCCGATAATAAAGACTTATATCCAACCTGTGTCGTTAATGTGAAGAGCAATGGCCAGAAGATGAGAAAATGAGACTGACTATGGTGAAGCCTATAATACTATTGGTGTATCCCATGAAATTACTCCGCAAATAGACCAGGATAAAAACACTCTCAGTCGAGAGCATGATAAAGACCCCGATATTTTCAAACTTTGGAAGAGGGCGCTTCCACCAGAAGAGGCTGCCAAGTCAGAGAGTGCTACTACATGAAAGACGACATTCTTATACGAAAATGTCTAGATGAAGTGTTGTTTACCAGATGGTGGTTCCATTGAAATATCGTGGTGACATCATCAGATTAATTGACGACACCGCCATTGCAAGTTATTGAAGTGTTAAACAAACTTTTGAGTCATTTTGGCCACGTTAAACAACGTGCATCTGGCTTATAGTATGGTGAATGCCGGGCTGGCGGTTGGGTGGGCATCCTCATGTAAGGTACCTACTTTGTGTAATCAACTCAACCACTAGCCTCACATTCCCCACATTTTGCATAGTTGTTATGGGCATATTGAAGATGTACATGTGACTTTCCGGAAGTGATCGGACATTTTTCGAAAAGCTTTCGAATAGACAATACTTACATTGTGTAATCAACTCCTCTAACACTTTTAAACTGACAATCTCCAAACTTTGCACACTGGAAGTGCTCGGACATTTTTCGAAAAATGTACATGTTGTTAAACTTCGTTATTTTTTTCAGCATCTTATGAATAGATGGTAACTAGCTAGTTTGTGTAGATAACTCCTCTTACAGCGTTGACTTGGCATCCTTCAGACTTTGTACAGTTGTGATAAACACATTGAAGATGTGCAAGTAACTTTTTGAATTTGTTCAGACTTTTTCTTAAAACAAATTACAAATATAAGAATTCATTTCAGCTTTATTGTCAAACTATTCATAGTTTTAGTTAATCTTCTCGTTCAATATTTCATCCCCCAGTCCCTGTCTCTTTAATTCCTTCATAATGACCGAAAATGTACTCTTGGCTTCCTTAAAATCGAGGTCAATATCTTTATTTTCTTGCCTTTCTTCGACGTAAAATTTCCCACAGAGGTGGTTTGTATCTTGCTTGTTAGCGTTTTCAAAGTCCTCCTGAAAGCCCTTTTCTTTCAGGTAGGCGAAACGTGCGAACGACTCTTCCTGCAGCTCTTCGGGTGTTTCTTATAATCCTTTTCCCTCAAAATTCTTTCAAATTCATATTTGGCGACTGTCGTAAGTATATTCATTTTTGCAAAAGAATAAACAAAGCACTACCAGGAGCACATGTAAATAAAACCCGGCACGCCATTGGTCGGTGCAAATTTGGCCTTCCAATCACAATTACTTTGTAGACTGAATTGACAAAATACGGAAGCGAATAACGGCGATATAAAAGTCACGATCCATTTTCTCTGTATATTCGGATTTGCCACGACAAATCGCCATAATGACGCTTAATGATAAAATATTCGGTCATCCACCTTTTAGATCCGTCACTGAATTTCTATATACTTTATCTCACCAAATAACGCGTTTGACAACGTCTAATGAAAAGTTTAATGATCAATTTTATACAGTGTATATAGAATACTGTGTAAACAATTGACATAGATTCTAAGAATTCCCTATGCCGGTACAATGACGCAGTCAAGAAATTGTGTAGAGATTAAGGGAATTTGGGATATGATCCGGCCTAGTCTATCAATTGCCCCCTGCCCCTTTCTGTTCACCCTTGAGGCATTTTATCAAACCATTACATGTACCGACTGACGTTAGAGCAATTTCCCTCCCATATCTTTGAGTATTTTGTTTCATTATCACGTGATCCATCATGTTTTCTTCAAAATTCGACAATATACCCCCTGGCTTTTTATTTGGCATGTTTTAAATCAAATTCTAATGTGTTCTACAAATTCTAATTAATTTGATTGGCGACATATGTTTTAACTACGTGTTTCACATTGGACGATTTCAGCCTGATCATTGTCATTCTGTAGGAACGACTCATGACTGTAAATTCCCTGCCCGTACTTCTGTATCTTTGTTGCACCTTTATCCGTGCGACAGGTAAGCTATCCGAATAACAAATAGTCATTAAATTTTCGAAACTACTTCTGGGAATTTATTTTGCTATATTACATCTATCTGTGAAAGGCTAGATTCTGGTGTTATTGGATTTTAAAAGTCACGGGGGAATAACGCATTTTTTAAAATTCAACCATAAAAAAATATATTACGTTATTGTTTATCGTCACCATTAAAACCATGTGATGTGTACCACAGACAGCCTCTCCATCAAGCACCGAGATGGTTGTCCCTTACCTGTACAGGTGCGGACGGCTGTAGACCAATGTTTTGGTACCAGATTGCCATGTTGTTATACATCGCCCCTATTTGACTGGGACGGGTGTTTCCTTGGATGTACTACCAACTGTTTCAAAGGTGAGTTATTTGAATGCAGAATGATCCCGTGGGGATCCGGGTTAGAATAGTTCCTCAGTACCCCTTGCTTGTCGTAAGGGCGGTCCTTCGTAAAACCCGAGGCCCCGCGTAACAGCAGGTATGACACGATAAAGATTCCTCCCTGTTCAAAGGCCGTATGCGCGGAGCATAGGCCTAAAAATTGCAGCCCTTCATCCGCAATGGTGACGTTTCCATATGTGTGAAAAATTCTCGAGCGGTACGTTAAACAATATACAATCAATCAGTCCCTTTCATGAGGGATATGCATTCGTAACTGGTGAGAGATTTTCTTCCATGCACTGCAAACTAGTCCAACGTCGAATCATCATTCATTGATTGATTGTTTGTTTGGTTTACGTTCCGTCGAGAATTTTTCACTCATATTGAGACGTCACCAGCTGAAGGTAAAGTACCACAAATTTAGACATATGCTTAGCGCTCAGGGCCGTAGCAATGAGGGTTCTTTAACGTGCAAACGCCTACCATGACACTCCGTTTTCAAGGTCATATCCGAAAGACCCGTGATTCTCACTTCTAAATACCGAGCGTTTGGCGAAGGAGCAATCACTACCTATTTTTCGTCTTAGGTTTGACGCGGCCATAGCACGAGCGGGGCTCGAATTCACAATCTCCCGATTACGAAGCGAACGCTCTAACCACTGAGCTACCGCGACCGGTTCGAATCATCATTCATTTACCTTGTATATATATATATATATATATATATATATATATATATATAATGTTAATATATATATATATATTTATATAATGTTTTGAAAATTAAAAGGTATTTGCGTTTTGCTGGATGGTAACATCCCACTAAATACAAATTGATTCAACTGATTTCAGATTTGAATCCCAAGTTCTGCAACGCCTGCCGCAGCCCCGAGATAGGAACGTGTTTTATGGGGAATTTGACTTGTCAAGCAGTGACCTATTATGATGTGAAACCAAACGCCACCTTCGGCTGTTTTCAACGTTGCAAATTAAAATGTCAGAACACATGATGAAATTAAATTTATCAGCATATTTAAGCCATTTTTACATGATCTGTAATCCTGGCACTAATCGTGATTTGTCACTCACCAACTTCCATGACAAACGCACGGCCAGATGGAAGTACATTAAATAAGGCGACAGAATGATTTTTCACCCACTAAGTTTGTGCTAGTTGTTGGTATTTCAGAGTAAACGATGCACATGTTTTAAAAATCTGTTTGAAAATATTGGGGGGGGGGGATCTCAACCCCTTTTTCTACCATCACATTTTAGAGATTTTTAAAGACTAAACGGCAATATTTTTAAATCGATTTAACTCTATGTACGCCCTGATTTGGTTATACTAAAGACACACAATTTTTTAAGAATTTGACAAGGAATATTTTTTTTTATGTTTTGTAGTGGCATCCCATGAGGTCGAGGTCTACGGTGTCAAAGGTCATACATCTGCAATTTTTTTTTCAATAATTTTTCTCTGAAATATATATTACGACTACACTCACTAGGTAAGAATCAAAAATAGGAACATTTAATTACATGGGCTGATTTCTCTTAAAATACTACAAAAGCATTACAATGAAATAATCAAATTTATTGACAAATAAGTATGCGTTTAAACAAGCATTTTCAACTTCAGAAAGTTCGTTCATTCAACTATGCAATAAAATTTGAAAAGACCATGGGAAAATTGCCATTTTATAATTATTGCGTAAAATGAGCTGTAGTGTCTCTTTAAGAATGTTCATTGGTTGTTAGATAGGTAGGCAATATGGAAACATTACTACTCTTGAATACAGGAGCGTCATCAATATTTAATATGAAAGGTAAATTATCTAGAGCTAAGATCGAGGCCTTCCGGTGTCAAATAGATTTCAATATAAACTTCCATGATAGATATTTTCATATCTGCCATCTAACTCTTTCTTCTTTCGACTTTGGAATTTGCTATCAGAACCCTTTTTGGCAGAACAATCTTTAAACCCGATTTTTAACTGAAGTTTCAAGTAAATGTTTATTTCATTTATCCATTGATTTTGGCACAGAGTTTCAAGAATTTGTGCTGCTTAAGCACTATGAAAGACACTGAACACAATACAAATGTTTTACAAACGAATTCTTCGGATTTTTAAAATACGTCTGAAAAGCATGAAAAGTTGAGCATAAAATGCTATAAAACACTACTCTTTGGTCCACTATAAATTATTGGAAAATATAATACCACTGGGTCAGAACAATGAGAACAGCAATAAATGATAATGAAGTAATGTTCCAAATTCCAAGGCTATCCGATAAACCGCATAGGAGGAAAGGTGTTCACGAGCTATTTTACCCCCGCCATCCCTCTTAGACTTATACTTTATGAATAACAATTGGATCCTCTAGTCCCAACAATATCCAGATCTGCAAATGGCAATAAAGTAATGTACAAAGTTTCAAGTCTGTCAAATTAGTCATAAAGGAGAAGTGTTCACAAGATATTTTACATTCTCGTTGATCCACTTTAACTTTCAGGAAAATAATTAGATCCTCCTGTCCCGACAATCTACACATCTACAATAAAGCCTTGTACAAAGTGTCAGGTCTATTTGATAAGTCATACAGTAGGATAAGCGATTACAAAAATTTGTGACAGACAGACAGACGGACAGTCTGATAGTATAAAAGACAATATCTCTCCTCCTGGAAGAGTAATCCGCAATCAGCATCAGTGAATAGAGAACGAAACCCGTCAGACAGCGTCCGACCCAATGACAGGTTGTAGTGGTAAATTAGATCATTATTATAACGACCATAGAAATACTGACTTTAAATGAGACTGTTGAAACCTCTGTAACATCAAATTATTTCTCAATAGCCTGTCTCGGTTTAAACACTATCATAAGCAGAACAAGGTCTTGCGTATCGGATCATATCCGTTGAGAGATATAAAATGCATATGCAGGCGGCAATGGAATATTGCTACATAAATATGAGAAGTTGACGATGGAGAAGCTGAAGTCATCCCATTTGTTATAAAGTTCAGTTGTTAGTTTGCCGTTAACATTTATGGTCAATAAAAATAATATGAAGGATGTGGAATACTGGTGTAGTGTCTTTTATTTCGAGTTAACTGGGATATATTCTATCGACGTGTAAATTAAAATTATTATTGTTAATAGATAAATCGTCCATATATCTAAATGTCGAGCTGAAGATCACAGTAAGAGATTTATTCTTCTCATGTAGAAGTTTTTTTAATAAATTCTCATAAGAATATAAATAAAGGAGCACCATTCGTGCCCATTGTAATTCCAACAGACTGTTAGAAGACTTGATCACCAAAGAGTACAAAGATATTGTCACTGAGGAACCTCAGCATCTTTTAAGTATCAACTTCAGAGTACTTTTGTTTAGAATCAGGCTAATCTTTAAGAAAGTAATTTTTAATTAAATGAATATTCCTTTCTTCCATTTTTAGACGGTGGCTATTTATATCCACTGTCTTATGCTAGCGCTTCTGTGGACCTGTGGACGTAACTGTATATACACGGAGTGCAGGTAGAAATCAAACAATTTGAATTGTTTTTATTGTCAAAATTAATTATGCATGATTGTAAACAGTTTTTGAAGCTTTTGACATTTTATGCTCTATTCCGATAATACTGATTTCTCGTCATATTACTAAGTTACCTGATCAAGATATAGGTCTTACTGCGGGTGTGGCCGGTCAACAGGGGATGTTTACTCCCTCTAGGAACCTGATCTCACCTCTGGTGTGTCCAGGGGTCCGTGTTTGCTGTACTCTTCATTTTGTATTCTTTATAGGAATTATAAGATTGATCACTGTTCGTTATCTACAATCTACACTAATGACATATGTGAAAATACATAGTTTTGAAGCACTTGAATCAAGCGTCTGTAGCAACAAATAATACAGACAATAGGCTAGTAACCGAAGCCTTCCGAGTATATCTTCTTAAATAATTCATGATTAAACAGAAATAAAGTATAGTCATCCTCTACTAATCCACAAGGACTCTCAACGATATTGGAGCGGGATGAATGCGGTTGTGTCCACATCTTTATGTATAATATTTAAACACCTCCTTCCACATGAAAAATAAAATGGAGGAGGCTTTTAAATGTTACCGATGCATTTCATTTTGATAATGGTTCAGGCTGCCTTGTCTACAGAGGTAGGGAGTTCCAGTCCTGTATGACTGTTGGAGCAAAGAGATTTTATAAATTTGTAGTCTACATCTTGGTGTGCTAGAGTCTTGGAAATTTCTTGTTATATAATTTGAGGAACTGGATCTGATACTTGGAAAAATATCAGACAGATAATTAGGAGCCATTTGCTTTACCAATTGTTTTTAGTCTTGTATTTCTTCTGATGTAAAATGGTTTCCACCTGGTTTCATAATACAGAGATTCCGTTAATATCAATTATGTTAAACCAGTAACTATTCTAGAAGCACTTCATTGACGTTTTTCCAACCTTTCTGTATCAGTTTGGTTTGGCGAATTTTCAATAAAACTTGCATATTGGATTAATTCAATACCACGAGGCCCCTTCGCTAAATCTGCATAGGTTCCATCGGTTAAAATAAACTTAAACAATCTGATCGTCGATGTAGATTCTGTTTTTGAAATTACATTTCCTTTTTGTCTTTTTCTGGCAGAATCGGTCAGTTCCACTTCCCGGTATGTTACAAATAGGACATTCGTGCAGTGATCCTCGTTCTCGTGGGGTTTTTTTCTGGGTTTTTTTTTTTGGTTTTTTTTTTTTTTTTTTTTTTTTCTGATCCGCCCGAACTAGGTCTCTGGCTAATTACTGTCTGGAAGACAATAATTCATGAATCGACATTTTCTGCTGATGAATTTATTGCTTCACTCTAATTTAATGAGATATGTGATATTCTATTTGTTGTTATGCTTTCAATATTTTTACTGTCAGTTATAGTTTGTATTGCTTTAAAGTTCTAGTCTTTGTATATAATTGTGCTCAGTCGTGTTAGCTTTTCCTCTGCATGATTTGCTATCTGTAGTTACTATGTATACATTATTTAATTTTGACATGCATTTATCATTGATACAAAATTAACTTTTTCTGCGCTGATTCTGTTCCGCAAAATACCTAAATACGTATGGATATTAGAATTTAGCTGAACGGATTGAAACACATCGAAAATGAATCTACATATTTCACATGCGTTACATCGCTTTTATGAGGACGTAATTGTGAGGACAGGATTTTGTCATTATAGTGCAGTGCTGTCCTCACAACTTCTGTCAAATGGTGAAATATTGTCCTCACTTTACATTTTTTTTACTACTCTCTCTCTCTCTCTCTCTCTCTCTCTCTCTCTCTCTCTCTCTCGGGGGGGGGGGGGGGGGGGGAGGCTAAAAATAACTGATTTAATACAACAAAATTTTCAATTTCATTTAACGGAATTTTTTTTTCAGTTAACTTACGGTTTTGAAGATGCATTTATTTTTTAATGTGTTGGATTTTTTTTCTTCTAATCTTTCATAATTTGCTCGCAAATTTTGAAAACAAAATATACATGACTTAGTTTATATTTTAAATGCTTGTGTTTCTTTACTTTAAACATATTTATTTCGTTCAAAATCACATAGTATACAAATGTATATATCAGTCGTTTGCAAAAAGATTCGGAAACAAGTTTTTTTTCAACTTATAGTAGTTCGTCTCCCTATTTTAGTTGCAAGATTACATAGATACCCTTAGCGTGAACTTACGTAATGCACATGGAAAGAAAGAGAAAAAAACACGAACAGAAACAAAAAGAAAAAGAAAATCCAAAACATATCACAAGCACAGTATTCAGACAGTATGATGACATGAATTAAATAATCTTTGTTGCATTTAATCCTTCATTCCATTTTTTTTCTATGAAAACGTTTACTTTTTACAATAAAATTTTGAACAGCTTTGAATATTTCTTTGTGCCCTGACTTAAATTGAGGTTACCAAATAACAGAAGATTTGAGGTTATATCTAAGGGTATATTTTGAATGTAAGTTTTTCTGAGATGTGTGTAATTTGGACATTTTAGTAAGAAGTGTTTAGTGTCTTGATTTTGACGCATGAGCGGAAAGGATTTTCATGTAGGTTTTTGGCCGAAAGGTGCCGCTTTAAAGTGCTACATTCCAAACGAAGTCTGGCATGAAGAATTTGTTCATTTCGTGGCCCAAAGCTGTAGTAATGAGAAACATACTATTTATCTTTATTAAAACATCTTTCTCAATTGGAGATAGAGGGATTAGATTTAATTTCATGAGTCAAGTTGTTCCATAAAATAGTTGTTGAGAGTAAAAATGAGAGTTTCTTGTGTTGTGGTCATGTGATTCGTAAATTTTAGGTGGTATCAGACATTGTAAATAAGTAGGGGTAAGTCTAAATATCATTTTGTGAAACTGTTATTATTATTTTGTGATTTTGTCGTCTTTTTCGTAAAGTTTGTTTAATGAAGTTAATTTCATTGCCCCTTTTACTATCCTGGCTGCTTCTAAATTTATTTTTTTCCAATTTATCACACATTTCTTGGGTTATTTTGTCCCATACAATGCCGGCATATTCAAGGATTGGCCGTATGTGGGTAAAGTAGATAATTTCTAGTGAGTTTCTATCGATTTTAAAATTGAACCTTTTTATAATATTCAGTCTTTTTTAGGCTTTTTCCAAAATGTGGTTTATATGATATGTCCAGGAGCCATCCGATGAAAATACTAATCGTAGATGTTTGCGAGTAGTGTCTGATTTTAGAGGGCAGTTGTCAAAAGCAATATTTAGATGAGAAACAGATTTATGTTTATTACTAAATATCAGGCATTCTGATTTAGCAGGCCATTTTTTAGACCAAGCATTAATTTTTTGAAGATCGCTTTTTAATATATCAGAAGCAGTTTATGGGTTTTCAACAACGTTATACAAAGTTGTATCATCTGCAAAAAGTTTGATTGTTGAATTAATGTTATAAACTGTGTCATCAATATAAATTAGGAACAAAGGGGGCCAAGAATTGAACCCTGTGGAACGCCAGCTTTAGTGTTTCTCCCTTCCAGATATTCCCGATAACTGAAGTTTGTACAGTAACCCCTAGTGCCAGACCCTGTCAAAAGCTTTACTAACATCACAGAAACAACTCGAATCGATATCGTTGTATATATCTAGCAACTGAATAACAATTGAATCGCCACCAACAAAACCCGACTGATTTTCACAGAAAAAAAATATTTATAGCTAATAAATTTAATGGTAAATATGGTGGTCACACAGCGTTCCATCACTTTAGCAATGATACAAAGAAGAGATATATGACGGTAGTTTTTTGCGTCACTGGGATCATTTTCTTTTTGGACAGATTGATTGATTGTTTTACGTCCCGTCGAGAATTTTACACTCATATTGAGACGTCACCAGCTGTAGGTAATGTACCACAAATTTAGACCTATGTTTAGCGCTCAGGGCCGTAGCAGTGAGGGTTCTTTTACGTGCAAACGCCTACCGTGACATGGGACCTCCTTTTTTAAGGTCATATCCGAAAGACCCGTGATTCTCACTTTTAAATGCCGAGCGTTTGACGAAGGAGCAATCACTACCTAATTTTCGTCTTAGGTTTGACGCGGCCATGGCACGAGCGGGTTTCGAACTCACGACCTCCCGGTTACGAAGCGAACGCTCTAACCACTGAGCTACCGCGACCAGTTTTTTTTTTGTGGACAGGAATAACATTTACTTTTTTCTATTGTCCTGGAAAAAAACGAGTTCTGAAAGGACATGTTAAATATTTTACACAGTGGATAACATACAATGCTTGATGCCTCTTTCAGTAAAATGGGGTTTATGTGATCGGGACCAGTTGCTTTTGTTACGTCAATGGATTCAAGGACATTGTTTACTTCTTCACATTGTAAATTGACATTACTCAGAGTATTCGGGGGGTAAATCGTTAGGTTCTATAAAGGGGATACTTGCAATTGCTTCCGATAACTCAGACTGTTTGCAGAAGAAGTCGTGAAATATAGTTGCTTTGTCGCTGTCGGTTTTTTTGTTTTTTGTTTTTTGGGGGTATTTTTTGTTTTTTGTTTTTTTGTTTGTTTGTTTTTTGGGTTTTTTTTGTTTTTTGTTTTTGGTTTTGTTTGTTTGTTTGTTTTTGTGTTAGCGTCTGACCAGTTGTCGACAAAAGAATTTTGTTAGTTCATCGTCGATCGTAATGTTTGCTGTTTTTGGATGTGTGGGGTTTTTTTTTCAAGCTGACTAATTCACCGAGTGGAGTTTGGCATTAATCTGGCGGGTGTGGATCTATTAGGATTCTGTTTTCCTTGTGTTTCATTGATATTGCTTTGCTCACGACCTTGTAAATTAATGTCGCATCGTTTTCCACTATTCCTTTGAAGCTTTCTTATTCTTCGGTTTATTAGTTGATCACTCTGAGCATTGGCGAGGAAAATAATTCGGGGTCAATATGATTTTCTGCATAAATGATAGTGGTGAATAGAAACCTCATGAAAACGCGACTGGAAATTTGCGAGATGATTTGCAAACTAGATGTGGTTCCGTTCCGTATTTAATATCAATATCTGTGTGGATATTAGAATTAAGCGGAACGGAACGAAACACATTGAAATTAAAGTGTTATGCTACACATGCAAGTAATCTGTTGTTAGTCAATCATCCCCTTTCTTCTTAATCAATGAAATTCCGCATATTACAGGCAAAGAAGATTAGCAGCCATGTTTGTAGAGAATAATTATTAAAAGGCATTTCCCATCAAATGTCAATATACAAGTGACCATGCATCGCATAATCACTTTGCAAAACGAAACTACATGGTTAAGATTGGAAGACAGCGAACATCAACGGTGTGAGATAAGTTTTATATCACGTGCATAAGTACCTTATCTTTAAAATCATATTGGGGGGGGGGGGGGGGGGGGGGGGGGGTCTGACTATATTACATTCATGTATGGAATAATTAAATATTTCCTCTTTTACATTGCATTCAAGATGAGAATATTTGGGTTTTTATCATCAAAACTTTCAGTTTTAAATTGATATCATTAGAATGAAAAATACCAGCAGAAAACTAGTGGTATCTCACAATTCTTTCCGTTCCGTTTTGGATGGCGATGTGTACGAAACGTTCATTGTACGCATGCTCTCAAGCAACTTAATGTTCCTTTATTTTGCTGAAATTTTCCTCAGATCTTGGGAATTTTATTGGTGTTAATTGGTGCATATTTGAATAGATGAAAGATATCATCAGCTACAGCTGATATTGCCTTAAATGAAATCATGCCAAGACATTTTTGGGCAGCTATTCATGACAACTACGTACTGATGTCAAAATCAGGCAGCACATGTTTTTGAGAAAATACTTGATATCATTAAAAACTTAAGGAGATGCCAGAGTAAAATTGTAATTTACAAGTTGTTTTTAGAAGATACCATATATCCTAGCACATTACGGTTCTTCTGTCCATCAAACTCAAGAGATGAACGAAATCATTCTATTAAAATGTGTCTTAGAATTTTGCAACATCCTCTTTAACATAAGCTTATCTGTCTATGGAAAAGGAAAGCTGACTTCAGCATCGTCCCTGTAGACTGGCAACTTCTACATCTCCTATCTGTTATACGTTATTATCATGTACACTATAGGTATTTATATCTTAATTCATTATTATAAAGATATTGTTGAATTATTGATTTACAGTAAATGCTGTCCAGACAGTTTTCAAACTGTTGAAACTCACATATCTTAGAACATTTTCTGTAGAGTAGCAACATATCAATATACGCGTTAACCTCGATAAAAGGGAGATAATGCATAGTATTCAGCACGTTTGTCTTGCGAAGGTTAAGGAGGAATGCTGCACCAGGGAAATATGATGTGGATGAAAAATGGGAAAAGTGCAACAATATTTTTAAATTTAAAACTTTCAAATTTAATTTATTTAGTTTTTTAAAAATGCAGTTTTAGTAGAAAGCAATCTGAAGAACCCTTGCTGCACTCGAACTCGCAACCGATAGCTCAGCAGTTGACGTACTAACCTATTGAGCTATTGACGTACTAACCTATTGAGCTATTCAGCTAGGCAATGATGCTTGAAGGAATAGACAAATACTGTTGATATTTATATTTTCATGCATGTTTGAAAAGGACGTCAACCATTATGACGATGCATATAACGTCCGTAATAGTATATTTTGTATTTCGTGTACGTGTACATGTTGCTGTCTTATTTTGTCCCCATGTACGTTTAACAAATCATGTTTGTTATATTCACATTCATATGATCGACACATAAATATTAATTTCTATTCCAGTATCGAGGGTATATATCCCTAACTTAAGAACATCATATTGCTTTAAGCTTAACATTGGTTGCTTTCACTTTATCCTTCGGATATCAAAGGAATAAAAATATTCATTGTTATCACTGCCTCTTGCACTGACCGAGAATCCATATCGACTGATATAAAGTCTGTCTGCTTAAATGTATTTAGTTTCCAGACATTATATTGTGTCAAAGAGGATTAAAAGTGCGTGTATAAAACAAATTATAATTCCATTTCAATAGATATATTATAGCGGAAAATACTTTTCCGGATATTAAAGTGAAGAGAGAAGACTGGATTTATGATGATACCTCCCCCTAAAAGTCTGGATCTATAGTGAGACTTCCCCGGGAGAAGTCTTATTATATAGCCGGCCTCGGGGTCGGGAATCTCACTATATAGCCAGTCTTTCGGAGGAATCAATGTGTGATTTCCCCGCCGTTGGAAATCGTCAGTTTCTACTTTCAGTAGGCTTTTGAGTGACTACTTGTGAGATACTAAGATACTATAATACATATAGTATCTCACAAATAGTCATCTCAAAATCTCAATAGTCAGTTTCTACTTTCTATAATTGTAATGTTTAAAAAAAAAAAAAAAAAAAAATTTGAAGGTGGTCGGCGGAGAAATAACATATTTTGGATTTTTTCAAGAAGAAGAAGGGAGGAAGTATGTACATAAGCTCTACACAAGCTAGCCACAGTTAGATGCTTGTAGTTTCACTATGTATACCCAGCCTCCCGGAGGGAGTCTCACTGTGAAGGAACACCGGGCCACGACTGGTATTTGTTAACGTAGTAAATAGACAATCGGGTTCGGAATACATGAATTACTGAGATCTGCGATCAGAAAGCATTGGACACACCCGAGGAGTTCCAATAGATTGATGCTGAAGCTGAGAAAAATAGGCCCTAGGTGTTTTCAGCAAGAAATTAAATGGGGTGTTGCGGTTGGATTTTACATATATTTGGCATTATTCTAGTGTTTTTGCTGTCATCGAATGAGGTAGGATATACTGAATCTTTTCTTTTTCGAGAACGGATCGACTTCATTCATACGATGTAAAAATAATTTACTGTTCATTATAGGCCTATTTGTTGTTATATTTGATAATCATTTAGACGGATATCGTACATTCACAGGGAATGGTGTTACACAATGCTAATGATGGCAATGGACATGTACAGTAGGGCTTATATTGTAGTGATATATAATGATATATACATGGTGTGCATCTATCCAGGTAACTATGGCGGCTAGGCTGAAAAGCTTTTATATATGGATAAAATAATTAAACACATTCAAGATAAGTCACATAAGTTTTATTTATTTTGTTATTATTTTCAAAAAAATGTTCTTTACTGAAGTAGGTTCCTCGAAGATAGATCTGTATATGTAAAGGACATAGGATACCCCAAAATTTGTTATGAATGTAGTTTTGTAAAAATATTTTTTTATGTTTTAAGATTGCTAAAAACCCACATATACCACAAATTTCCCAATGAAACCATCTTTATTTTTGCATTATTTACAAATCTTTACTTGAAAATTCAATGGAAAAATGTCTTTTAAAAGTTTCTATTGGTGAATTTCAATTATTCATGACTTAATTGCATTGTTGTTTTATCAAATTATAAAAAAATCCTACATAAACACAACAAAATCTACTTTAGTCTTAGGTTAGTCCATTGACCTTAAAACAAACTTTTAAAAATTCAGAGTTTACATGGGATTTTCTATTATTTGATTAAACAACACTGTAAAATGCATCAACAAAAGGATTTCAGGTGTGTCAGTCAGAAGGTTCAATCTCAGGTGTTAGAGCTAGTCTAGTCCATAGCATTTTTTCTCTTCCTGTTACACAAGTAAAGATATATAAATAATGCAAAAACAAAGATGGTTTAATAGGATCATTTTGTGTTAAATGTGGGTTTTTAGCAATATTAAAAAAATTACCAATTCTTTTTACAGAATTCTATTTAAAGCTTACAAGCTATAACTGGTGGTAAATAAATTGAAAAATAAAAGAACAAATATTAACATATTTGTGATTGAATATACATAATTTCATAGAATCATGGTAAATCTGAAGCAATAAACCTGTCAGATCAGCAAAAACTGTTGATCCGTGAATCACTGTCATCCCGATGGTAATTCCTTCTCTTAATCACCAGTGTGCGCTGACTAAGGAAGTCACCAGTTTGGAAAATGCGAAAGAGAGGTGATGCACAGGTGTCAGATTTGTAAACAACTTAATATGCCAAATTATAACAAATTTATTAATGAAATTTCATTTGAGTGGTATATTTGCATATTTTGATTACTTTCTAACACTTATAATACTTAAAGTCATTCATGACATGTAATATTTTAAAACAAACGAAATGTGTAGTTACACACATCAGTCTCCATCTTTGTATGACCTCGGTCTCTATGCAACCTGATTATGTTCAGCAATCATTGTTTCTATGTTCGTGTATGCAATGCAGTGGCAGTTTATATGAAATGCTCATTGTAGGTATGCTCTTAAACAATATTCCCTTGTTTATTTGGCTGAATTTTTCTTCAGATCTTGGGGATTTTATAAGTTATACCGATATGTGTCAACTGATGCATAATTCTATAATTGAAAAATACCGTCAGTTACAGCATGTATTGCCTTAACAAAATATTTTGGGCTATCATAAGTCCTTAAACTATTCACCCAGAACTGAGAAAGTGCTTCATGATCCCCATTGTTTAAAAATAGTAGTGGTAATTAAACATGGTACATACACATCTGCCTCATAGTGAGAAGAGTATGCCTGTGGTATCTCAAGGCCATATTTTCATGGGTAATCATGAAGGAAAAGTAATATTAATTACTAAGGTAATAATAACTAAATTTGGTGCATGTGTTCCTCATGCTGTTGGTGCCTAGTTTACGTTGAAAAGTAATGATGTTGTTTCTCTAGTTTATATACTTTATTATAGTAAAATCTTTTCTTTTTTTCAGTTTAATATTTGACAAAGCCTTAGAGCTAATATGTTATTGATATTCTTTGATATAGGGAAAGTGCCAAAAGAACACTGTCAAGATCATTTTTTGACCAGACTATACAAAAGATTTATGTGAATGTTAAATTCTTTCTGTGATTTGCAGCATGAGTGTCAATTTACTTAAATTGTTAAATGTCAACTAAAACAACTAATATTAAACCATTGTATATGTATTAGAAGCAGATTACACTTTATGAATTATAAACTGCTTCTTCCTTCAATAATGAAAAAACATAACAATGACTTTTAACTTTAACAATAATGCTGGTATCTTGGAAATTGGAGATTTTATTGATATGAAAAGAACTGATATCCTGTGATTTATCAGAAAATATGTAAACCAGTTATTACCTACATAGAGATCATGTTCTAATCTATATTCAGACATATAATGAACAGCAGTGCATAGCTGTTTACAGTATCTGATTTAGTATTCTTGGGACTAATGACCTCAGCAGATATTGTGGATAAATTCATAATCACTGCCACTATGGTATTATGGAATAACAAATGTATATATATATATATATTTATATATATATATATATATATATATATATTAGATTCAGTGCTTTCAAGCCAAAAACTGACATTGTACCACGGTAATTGCAAAGATCAAAGGAATGTTGCATCCATTATTCTGCAATATACCTTCATAGTTAATTAACTGATTATGAGAAAATGTATACTCATCTCGCTTGTACTTTGTGTTTTGCTAATATAACAATAAAATCAGTCACTGATACATCAATTTCATAGTCATAAAAATTAATCAATACATGTTGCTAAACAATTCTATAAATGACTGAAGAACATGTCATTCAATATAAGTCAATTATCTGCATTCCGAGGTCGATACACATGTAAACAAGCATGTTGATGCACAGACAATATACTATGTGTAGTTTTCTTGAACTGTATATTCAAAGTGCATGTAATCCACCAACATCAAATTAATACTTGAAATATATTTTTCACAATTGATCTAGTGTACGTTTTTTTGTCAGCAAAAACAATGTAGGCTTAGTCTGTTTTGGAAATTGTCACAACTTCATGGTGACCAAATTTGTAGTGATTGGCTGTATATTTCTGAGCTTTAGTAGAATAGAAAGATTCTTGTTTTCATGGCTGATGCAAGATAACCTCCTTGATCAAAATGTTGTTTGAAATATAAAAATATAAAACCTTGGCTAATGCTGCAACTTATTTCAAAACAACATTTCTCATCCTTGGATTTATCCTGCAACATGTACGAAATCACGATCTTTATTTCTTAAATAAATTTTATTTTACATGTGATATCAGTGTTTTTCATACATAAGATTTACTACCTTATTCAAGAAGTTTCCCCTTACAAAAATTGTCAAAACTCTAAAAATGGAGGGAAAAAAATTTCCAAGGGGATTAAATAATTAAGAAGTTTATTTCAACTTTACAAAAATAGCATCTTTGTAAGAAAATATTGGACAGTAACAGGATGTTTTTAAGTATTTTTATAGCTTTGTACAATGTCAATTTTTATGATGTGCATTTGTCAACAGATCAAGCAGTAATGAAAAGTAAATGTGGTAATGAAATAGCAAGTTTATCAGATATATTAATGGTTTGTTTGATTTTTCACCACACTCAACAATTTTTCAGTTATCTGGTGGTGTCCAGTTTTTATAGGTGGAGGAGAGAACCCAGATACAATGTATCCGGGAAGAGACCACCGACCTTCCAAAAGTAAACTTGCAAACTTTTTCACATATATCGGCGCGAGTGGGATTCGAACCCGCACTGACTAGAGGTGAGAGGCCTTGTGATTTCGAGCGCAATGCTTTAACCACTCGGCCATGGAGGCCCCTAGATATATTAATTAATAAACACATGT